>VMDO01022403.1:0-33485 GCA_007922755.1 Pedetes capensis | reverse complement strand
AGGGAAGATAAGAATGAGGTCAATATAAATGGACTAGAAATCGCATGTAATTGTTCTAACAAGATAGAAACAAAGACCACTACAGGAAAAGTTTCTATCTTAAACAGAAATGGAACCCAAGGACATATAGAAAAATACTACATAGTAAAAGATAGAGAAGACTTGGATGGGAAACTTAGATGGGAAGGGGGGGAGGGGGGAAACATAGAGGAGGGTAAGGGGTAACCTATATGAATAGTGTTTATCAAATTGCATATATGACAATTGTCACAATGAAAAGCATGTCAAAATGAATCACATTATGATGTACATTAAAAATTTCTAATAAAAAAATTTAGATAACCAAAGAAAAAACATAAAGAAGATCATATGCCTGGCATAGAATCAGGGAGTGTTTCATTGTTGTACATAGGGTTGCTATGAGTAGGACTCAACTTGATGGCACCTAACAATAACCTAAAATAATTTACCTGTGCTGCATACTCTATATACCATTTTATTTCATTCCCATAATGATTCATATGGATTTATCATTTGCCTCAAAGTTGAGAGTTCACAGAGGGCAGAAGGCACCCACGGTAAGGCTTCTTCTGTCTTCCACAGTGCTTAGCTCCACAGTGATATCCCAGCCACATTAGAGGGATTTGGTTTTCAGTTAAACATCTACTTATTGGATTGTCAGTTAAAACCAAAAATAACTCAAAAATGTTTATGCTCCAGTGAGATTTCTTGAGGTATGAAAATATTGGTTGTCTTAAAATGAATTACTCTTCATTAAGATATATTTGGATTGCTATGCTGAAAAATTTATCCTTAGAAGTCTTTGAGGCTTTCCTAGGTATAGTGTGCCTGTACATACTTCTGAAAAATAAGATGATATTTAAGCTTTTTTCTAATTTCTGAAGAGCAATTGACTAGCCAGAGCATTTCAGCTTTCATCCACCCTTTCAACAAACATTTGATTTTCTGTCAGACATTGTGGTCTTTAAATGAAAAATTCTAAAATTCAGTATACATGATTATGTGCAGTTCTCTATTTTGTATCTGGTGAAAATTTCCCAAAATTCTAATAAAACTTTAAACTGTTGAAAGTACAATGCCATGTTGTTGTTATTGTTAGGTGCCATCCAGTCGGGTCCGACTCATAGTGAGCCTATGTACAACAGAGGAAACACTACTCAACACTGTGCCATGCCTGGCACTATTGTCAATGCTTCTCTGTTATTCATAGGCTTTTCAATAGCTGATTGTTTTGGTGGTGGGTTGCCAGGTCCTTCTCCTAAGCCTACAACACCCAGTATTCCCAGGCAGTTTTCCATCCACAGACTAGCCAGGCCCAACTCTGTTTAGTTTCCAAGATCTGATGCGATCCAACACCAAGGTAGTACAACTGTAGACACAGTGCCATGGAACTCTACAGTAAACACCGACTTCCAGCCAACGCTACAGTCCAGAAAAACCAGAGTTTTCTGGCACTGTTCACTTAAACTGGTGACACTCCTAAATAGGATCATGTTAACAAATTTTCATGTTGTTTTTATGGCAATCAGGCTGCAATCCAATCATAGGAAATGCTTGAGATGATCCTAATCAGGACCAAATTAGATCAAAGGAAAAGAAATGTACAGTCTGTGGGAACCAGTGGGGGTGGGGGGAGGGGAACATAGGTGGATAGCTTAAGCCAAAGCTATTATTCAGGCATATCTTCACAAGTCCAACAAGGGAAGAGGTACTTTTTGGTTTTTCCTGAGAGAAAATGCACCCTAATGGAGGAAGTCCTACAGCTGTACCAGTATGGCATCCGATCCTATCAGATCTCAGAAGCTAAGCAGGGTCGGGCCTGGTTGGTGCTTGTATGGGCAACCACCTGGAAACACCAGTTTCTGTAGGCTTCGGAGAAGGACCCAGCAGCCCACTCCCAAAAAAAAACAATCTGCCATTGAAAACCCTATGAATAGCAGAGGAGCACTGACAATAGTGTTTCACCTATTGTATGTAGGGTCACTGTGAGTCGGACACCAACTTGACAGCACCTAACAACAATGGAGGAAGAGATGAAACACAGAAAAATCACCTAGTGACTGAGCCTCATTTCAGAAGAAATCATTAACATAATACATCTGCCCCCCAAATCATCAAAAGTCCAGGACCACGGATGTCAATGTTGGTCCTAGAGGAAAAAGAAGCCTGAAAGCAAAAACTTAAAAGAGCCATGTCCCTAAGAGCTTGGTGGTAGAGGCCCTACAGATTTGGGAATCCTATAATTGAGTAAAATAAACCAAAAGGAAGGTGACATTGGTCCTGGCCACTTCACCAGAGACCTCACACTGCTTTGTGACTTTGGGTCTTTGGGATATTAGTGGGAGTCGTGACCATGCAAAGATGAGAACTAAAGAGCCAGAGAAAATGGTAGCAGTGCAAACAAGGAGACAAGGGCAGGAAGAAAATGCACAAGATGGGATGTTTCTCAGCACCAGAAAGTGATCGCTCCTTTATCATGACCTCTGACTTCCTGGACGGCTGGCCCTCTTCCTGCAAAAGGAGGACCAGTTCCAGCTGTGCTCTGCATGCGGCAGTATAGAATAGCACATATCCATGGATCACAGGTATAGTCCCTGACAAATGGACTTGTATAGTGGCAAGGTGGGAAGAAAAGTGCATGGTTTCTCCTGGAATAATATGAGGATAGTATTACAGTTTGGATCTAAAATGTCCCCAAAAGGCCATGTGGTTACGTACAGCTTGGTTGGCAGAATGTGGAGCTACCAGGAGGTGGTCACCTTGAGAGGTGGTTGTTGTTGTTGTTGTTAGGTGTCATCAAGCTAGGTCTGACTCATAGTGACCTTATGTACAACTGAACAAAACATTCCCCAGCACTGTGCCATGCTGGGCACTATGTCAGTGTTTCTTTGCTATTCATAGGGTTTTTAATGGCTGATTGGGGATTGTTTTGGGAGTGGGCTGCCATGTCCTTCTCCCATTTTTGTATTGCTGGGGATCAAACCCAGGGCCTCAAGAGTGTACAGAGGAAGCACTCTACCAACTGAGCTAAACCTCAGCCTTTGAGAGATAAGATCTAGTTATAGGAAGTACGTCATTGGGAAAGTGCCCTTGAATGGGATATTGGGACCCCACCCTTTCTGTCTCTATTGGCTTCCTGGCCACCATGATGTGAGCAGCCTCCTCTAGCTTCTGCCACCATGATGTTCTGCCTCACTGTAGTCCTAAAAGCAATGGAGCCACCCAGCCATGAACTCAAGGCTTTGAAATCATGAGCCAAATAAATCTTTTCTCTTTTTAAAGTATTTCTCCTGGGTATTTTGCAACAGTGATGGAAAGCTAACACAGCCAGGTTCAAAAGCATCATCTAGAACCTTGGCCAGAACGTGCTACTGAGGGTCCAGAAGCCACAGCCAAGTGGAAGCTTACCTGCTTGGGCCTGAGTTCTGAGCAGACCATAGCTCCATAACTGTGACAATATACTTGATAACCCCAAAGGTCCATTTCAAGAAGGATAGAGAGCCGTAGGACTGGACAAGCTAAATCTTTAACTTTATTAAAAAGTGTAGAAGAAACTTCTTCCTGAACAATAACCTTAGTATCTTATTTCAGAAAAAGATGCAGAATGGACAAAAGTTCTAGTCCTTATTTTAAGGCCATAATCAGAAGGACAGAAGTTCAAGGGCTTGCCAAGACTATACTAAGTGCTTCGATGAAAACCAGGAACAATCTCTATGGCCCCTATGAAGGTAACAGAAGAAGGGTGGAAGGCCACCTTTGATTACAAATCAAAGGATGTCTAATCCATGTTAAAAAGCTGTTGAGGCTTCTGTGCTTATAGGGCCAGAGACAGGTCCTTCAGAACGGGACTAGGGGCCCTCATCAAAGACCAGCGTTAAAAGGGAGTATTCTTGGGGCAAATTTCCAGACTTCCATAGGCAGCTGTTCAGGCAAACATTTCACACCTCTTGGATGAAGGAAATGGCCTCTTCACAAAGATTTGCTGCTTTTTTCCCATAATATTAGGCTACATCAATAACTGTGCATGCTTTTGGGTTGGGTATTTTGAGAATAGAATCATTTAAAATTTTTGCTGTGTACGATTTTTGTACAAACACTGCTCCTTTCATTTCTAAGTTTTAAGAAAGCTTCTGCTTTTTCAAGGTAAAAGCCTTTAGACTCTCTGAGAAATATTGATTTTGAACCTTATCCTCTTGTGGTTGCCCAAGTTTCTCCATCACGGCATGTTTTATTACTGTTGTCATGAGAGCAACCATTTTTCTAGCAGGCAGATTCGAGAGAATGGGTCACTTGTGATTTCAAAGATAGAGGCTGCCTGGGAGGGTTTGGGAAAGAGGGAAAAGAACTGGGCCTATTGGCTGCTCCAGTCTGGACCAGTTAAAAGGCTCAGCAGATCTTAAAATAAAAACACAAAGTGGTCATTGCACATTCATTTCCACACAATATATTTCAGGTAAAGTGTATTATATAAACAAGATTGTATTGTTTCTAACTTAACAATTTTTGGAGGGTGGGGATGGAGACCTTTTGTTTTGGAGTTTCATAACAAAAATGTAATATATTAACTAAATATTAAGGGCAAATATACATAATCCATACACATGTAAGCATGGAGACCTTTCTTCAGATCACAAATGTGTTCAGTCCATCAGAACTAGCAACGTTCTGATGGTTGATTCATTAATAAAAGAGTGACCTTGGGCAGTTCATTTTGATCTAAGTTTTGGTGACTTTATCTCTAAGCAATGCCATTTTCCTCACAAAGCTGCTATGAATTTATAAGCACAAATGGGTTTCAAGTGCCCAGCCCAGGGCTCGATCTACAAGAAGTATCAATACTGAGGGACCTTGGCATCCTAACCCCCACCACATCTTTTGGCTTAGCCAGTCAAAGTATGTTTCACTGCAAGAGAACAAGGCTGGGAAAGGGATGGGGGCTGTGGTGACTTTTCTCCAAATTAATTGGAGAACATGTGTGTTTTCCTTGGCACCAAGAACACAAGGGGCAGTCTTTGGGATGTACAGTAGCATATACATTGCCCATGTATTTGCATAAAGATTCAAAGCACTTTCTTGATATATGCAATATGATGGCCTCTGTCACAATATATTTATATAAGTTCTACACAGGTTTTATAAAAATAAACTTGCAAGTGTTTGTTTTCCTAAGGAGGGGTTTATTTTGGGGTAGTGGGAATAATCATTTCATCTCACTATAGAAAGTAACACATGCTGACATGCTCTCCCCACCCATGCCACAAATAGGCTGGTGTTCCCTGTAAGTATTTGAGGAAACCCTGCAAATATAGTAGATCACTGTATTACCTTTTCCTTTAAAATATATTTTCTGTTAAAAAAAAATAGCCTTGAGAAATATACTAACCACCATCCATCTGAGGTCTAGAAGGAAAGATGAAATAAACAGCTGTGGCCTGTAGCACATAGAATCTCTCCGGTTAATTGTCATATCATCAGGTTGGCTGTCCATCTTTCCATATGAAGGACAGTCAAACATGAAAGACAATGACAATTCCTTGCCCACATATGCTAACATTTATCTCATTTCTTCAGAGACATTAGAAACTCAAATCCTTCCATGAAAATGTCAATATAAAATATATCAGAATTCTCCTATAACATTTCCTAAAATAAGAAGTTATTGGAGGGTCCATGATATAAGACATCTATAACAAAATGCGTAAGGGTGGGTTGTTGTTGTTGTTGTTGTTGTTAGGTACCATCGAGTCAGTATCCAACTCATAGCAACCCCGCGTACAACAGACGAAACACTTGTCAGTGCTTCTCTGCTGTTCATAGGGTTTTCAATGGCGGATTGATTTTTGGGAGTGGGTTGCCAGGTCCATCTCCCAAGCCTACAGCACTTGGTGTTCCCAGGTGGTCTCCCGTCCAAGTACTAACCAGGCCCAACCCTGCTTAGCTTCTGAGATCTGACAGGATTGGATGCCACAGGGCTATGGCTGCAGACTGAGGGTGGGTTAAACAAAGTTAAATAAATTTCTTTATTGAAGGACTTTTCTTATCCCTTAGTGCCTGTGGATGTTCAACTGGGAGAATACACAATATGATGTTTCTCAAACTTATTCAACCACAGAACCTTTTTATCATAGCACATGAATATATTCTGGTACAATATAATGAGGAACACAACTTGGAAAATGCTAGTTACCTTCAACTTACATCTATATTTCTGTCCTAAAGGATCTACAGCTACAGGGTCCTTCCTCCTTTGGGGCAATTCTTGGTGAGAAGTTTTAGTCAAACAAGTCTTTACATTGAGCAACCAACTAATTGAGCAATCAACTCAATTCCCTAAAGTGTTATTCTTCTCCTTTGCAAACAATACATTAAATAATGCTGTTGTTGTTAGGTGCACTAGAGTCACATCCGACTCATAGTGACACTTGTAAGGTCTTCAATGGTTGTTTCAGGATTTTTTTGAGAGTGGATTGCTACATCCTTGTACCATTTTTGCGGTGCCAGGGATCCAACCCAGGTTCTCAGAAAGTATGGAGCAGCATTCTATTAACTGAGCTAAACCCCACCCCATATTAAATAATATGCTCTTCAGCTTCAAGTTAAGATTATATTTTTCTAGAGTCCAAAAACCACTCCTTGGGTTCTTTTTGTTTTGTTTTATTTGACTATTTGTTGTTGTTATTTGTGTGTGTGTGTGTGTGTGTGTGTGTGTGTGTGTGTGTTTTAAGATACTATTAATACAAGCTATATCAGGATTCTCATTCTCTTTGTTTCTGTTGTTGGGTTTTTCTTCCAGGGTTATGATGTCAAAACTTTTATACATATTACTATGGAAAAGAAAAATTCTAAGCTTCAATACAGCATTTTACAATTCTATAAACTAGGTTGCCCTACCAATGCCTGACATTTCTGGAATATTTATAAATACCATAGTATGAAAATTGTACCTCCCACATCCTCTGAAAACATAACTGGCTACAAATTCCCCAGGCAGATTATGTGGGATGTGTGGTTTCCGTGCCTTTAAAAGGAGTATTTGTAGGATATGCTGAGGAATATTTCAGCCTTGTCTCTTTTAGCCTAACAAATTTGCCCCTCAATCCCTGACTCTGTGAGGCCTTAAAAAGTGACATATTGTAAATAGGAAAATCTCTTATAGAATCATCAGTAGGTGGTGAGTGCAGAAACAACAATCCAGGGAGGCTTGTTAATCACAGGTAGCTCCCTCACAGAACCACAAGGGAGGCGGAGACTGGGCTAGTGTAGGTCAATGTGCTTGGCAAACAGCACACCCAGGCAGGAGCTTTGGGGCTCAACCAAGGTCACCAAGCTGGGAACAGCAACAAGGATGAGCTCCCTTCCCTGGGACTCTCCTCCATTTGTGCAGAGGTGTCTTGAAGAGGCAGAGGTGAAAACAGCATGAATTTAAAGCCCATGTCTACCCACTTGTCTCTCTAATATGGAAATCAAAATTATTTGTAAGTATGTGAGAAATTTGAGGCAGCTTCTCCATTATCTACTGCTATTTTTACCTATTATCTTCAAAATGGGCTCAACATGCACAAATGATTCAGAGTCAAGGACCATGTCTATTGTTCACCAACAAATTCCAGTGCCTAGCACAATGTCATTTTCTAATAAGTCAATTTTTTGTGATAGTTTGTAATACCATTGGGTATTCTACACTCAGTAGTTATAATCCTAGCAAGTACTTTTCATGAATTTCCATAATTAACATTCTATTGCTCATTTAATATTCCATTATAATGATGATATTCTTGATGAACTCATAGTTACTTTTCCAAATTCTAATTATGTCTTTGGGAGAAGGACCTGGCAACCCACTGCCAAAAAGCAATCAGCTATTGACAACCCTATGAATAGCAGAGAAGCATTGACAATAGTGTTTCACCTATTGTACATAGGGTCTCTATGAGTCAGACACTGACTTGACGGCACCTAACAATAACAAATATGTCTTTAGATAAGAATATCCTCAAAATAATTCAGGTAAGAAGTAGTCTAGTCATTCAGACTGTCATCTCCCCAACCTGGATGTTCCATATCTCCACATGGAATTAACCATAAGGGAAAGACAATGACAATTTGTCTTTACTACATACAGAGTGACATTATTTTACAGTTTTGCAAATTTCTCCCAATTTATTGTGCCATGTTGTTTGGGGTGTAGTGCATAAAGAAAATCCAACCTTACCCAGATATGTAGTTGGAAGATAGAGGAGAATTTTAGTAGCCACTTCAAATGATTATGTGTACTCTTTTTTAATTGTTGTTGTTGTTAGGGGCCGTCAAGTTGAGTCTGACTCACAGCGATCCTATGCACAGAGGAACGAAACACTCCCCAATTCTGTGCCAGAAACAAGATCTTATTTATGTTTAAGACCATTGTTATAGACACTGTGTCAATCCATCTAGTGGAGGGTTTTCCTTTTTTTCATTGACCTGCCACTCTCCCAAAGAAGATGTCCTTCTCCAGGGATTGGTCCTTCCTGACTACATGTCCAAAATACGTAAGACACCGTCTAGCCATCCTTGCTTCAAGATGCACTCTGGTTGCACTTCTTCTAGGACAGATCTGTTGGTTCTTTTGGCAGTCCATGGTATATTCATGGTATATTGTTTTTGAATACTATAGCAAAATTCAGCACTCTTAAAAGTAGTTCATAATATGGAATCAATATTATACCAACAACTATTCCATTACTTGGAAATGTATTGTTCTATCTTGAAGCTTGAGTAGATAGTCCACTCATGGAGGACTTTTTGTAAAACTATGCACTGGTCATAGTCCAAATGTCGTTCTATTTCATTATTAAATACAAGAATTAAATTATATTTATAAATGCCATCCCTTCAGAAAATATTAAAAAGTTGTCAAGCTCTCAGAGGCAGGAAAAAGTTTTCCAAAATTCTAATTTTCACTTCAGAGCTTAAATTTAATCACTAACAATAAATATTTGCCTTGTTTTCCTTGAAATAACATACTCATTTTTTATTTTGGTTTTGAGAAAATATCTGCCAAATACCCAAGTCTGAAGAACCACAATTCATCTGTCAAGTCATTCTTTCAAGTAAAAATGTAATTATACAGAAATAATGACTGGGTCAGTTCACAATTCAAATAAATACATAAGCATTTGTCCTCTAGAAATTCACTGTATTTCAATATGCACTAAATCTTTTTTTTTCAAAAGTCTATTGCTAAAATGATAAATAGTTAAGGACAAGATTTAATAAAAGGCAATATTTTTTCAGTTTCATGAGGCCATTTTCAGGTGAAAATGACAGTTTCCTTTCCCCTTTTACTATTGAGAGGACATGGTGGTAAATAATACAATGACTACTAGTGCCCTTTAGTGACATTGTCTTCTCTGTGCTGAGGCTCTAGAATATTTACTCACAACCAGAGGAAATGTAAACATAGCAAATAAGGCAAATAATGTCTTAGTTTTATGATAAAAATAGTTTTAACCTCGTAGGCCCCTTGAAATGGCTTGAAGGACTCCTACGGTTCTGTAGACCACACTTCGAGGATCACTGACTTAATTGCTTTGACTTTTACATTCTTGAGGTCTACCTCCATTAAGTGATTCTCATAACCATGATAAGCAAACCAAAGTACAGACTCACATTTGTGTTGTAGAGCTGAACTCTATGGTCCCAGAGAAACAGTGTACATCATCACTTAAACCTGCAAGCTCACTTAGCAGACTGTAATGCCATATGGGCAAGAGGCAAGTAACGGTGATCAACAGCCACCCACAGTGCAGCCAGAGACAGGCAATCAAAGCCAGAAAACACTAGCTTTGTTCCAGTACAACTGTCATGAATTTCCATTAGTTATTTACACTCATATTTTCAGGTATTCAATAGAAAAAAAGAGAGCCCATTGTGTGGGTAAAAAATGAAGTAAGTACAAGCCTAAAAGGCAAGACTGAGAAAGAACAGATGCTTACAACTCTAGAGTTTGCACTTTTCTCTAAAAACACATCTGTCATCAACTTCAACTTAGAAGGCCAACAAATCACTTTATAAATAAACCCAGTGGCCATTTTCATTTTAGTGACTCTGAATTCTTGTAATCAGTCTGATGGACTTAGAAAAACAGCTATCCCTTCTACAATATGATTTTGCAGGACATTCTCATAAAATGGTCATTGTCATAAGTAAGTTGGGACCTAAAAGAATCAGACTTCGTGTGCTGAAGTCAACAACATAGCCCTTTTAGCTGATTGCTGAAAAGTTTCATCTAAAGAAACAAATGAGAAATTTATATATTCCCCTCACTCCAAAACTCATGAAATCTTTACATTAGGTAGGGCCACAAAAGAAAAGAAAAGAAAAGAAAAAAGAAAAGAAAAGAAAAGAAAAGAAAAGAAAAGAAGAAAGAAATAACCTAATGGAGAAATTGTGGCTCACGACAATAATGACAGCTGAATATCTGTGTTGTCCCATAAAATCATACTTTTGCCTCATTTCCCTGACTCCACACACACACTGGCCCAAATTTCTCTACCCAGAGTCACAGTTGCAACTCAGTTCCCAGATTAAGAAGGCAAAAGAAAATAGGTGGTCACCTAGTCTCAATCTTTTCCCCCTTCTCCCAACTCCCCAGGGGGATATGATACAGAATCACACTTACTATGCTGGGCTATGAAATAATATTCTAATGCTGAACCCAAAGTGGGGGGTCCAGAGTTGTTTTTGAAACTCCAAAAGAGTTCTTGAGCTTTCACCCTGACACTTCCTGTTCACCACCATCAGCTTCAAGACCAACTCACTGCCTGTGCCCTTCCCCTCCCAAGTGCCCTGGAGCTGGACGAGCTAACAAATAAACCCTGTTCCAGCTACCAAACAAATGTAAAAGACTAATAGGTAGTTTAAATATATCCTGGCAGGTCTGTCTCCAGTGCCTTTCCCTGAAGAACTAGTGGCAAAGGAGCATACTCCAGGATCCCCCATCTTTCCCAAATCTGGTTTATGGACAAACATTCCTGGAGCCTGAAATGAGCACTGGGTGCTATGGAGTCTGCCTATCTGCCTAAAGCATTAGCCAAACTGGCTCATGCTTTCAGTGGAGTTTCTGCATCAGCATCTCCTTTGATCATTCGGTGGCATGCCCTAACTAGAACATAAACAGTGGCATAAGGTCACTAAGACTTGTACGCTTTTTAAAGATAATAGGCATTTCTTTTTGTTGCAAGTGGCTTTATGTTTTAGTTTTAATATTTCTTAAAATATTTTTCTATGCTAGTTTCAAATATATATATATATATATATATATATATATATATATATATATATATATATATAAACATTTTATAAACAGAATTAGCATGTATGAGGCAAATGTACATACATAGCTCAGGTCTGTTAGACCCATATGTCACCAGCTAAGTTTAATTCTGTCTAGCATCCAAGACCTAAAGCCACATCCTTCTCAGGCCACAGGCCACGGGTACATCTTCCTTGCAGGCAGAACTTCCTAAAAGAGGATTTCACACCTGCCTCCTTCCCTGTATGAGCACTCGTCTAGAGGTAATATCTGAAACTAATGAATCGAGAAAGAAAAGTACATGGATATTATTGAGTAAATGGAGAAATATATTGAAAGAAATAATTAAAGTCATTAGAATTGGTCATCTATAAGGAAAAAGATACAGGATGGGGATGAGCAATTGGAGTACTATTGATTTTATTACTAACCTTTTAATACTATTTGAATTTTTAACCAGACCCACATATCAATTTAGTTTAAAAATGAAATTACACCAAAAATAAAAAGATAAAATACTGTATTGTTCAGAGTTTTAATTTATTGAGACTAGTGTTGCCATGCCTGCAGCCATAGCCCTGTGGCATCCGATCCCGTCAGATCTCGGAAGCTAAGCAGGATCGAGCCTGGTTAGTACCTGCATGGGAGACCTCCTGGGAACACCAGAAGCTGTAGGCTTGGGAGAAGGACTGGCAACCCTCTCCCAAAAATCAATCTGCCATTGAAAACCCTATGCACAGCAGAGAAGCACTGACAATAGTGTTTCCCCTGTTGTACAGAGGGTCGCTATGAGTCGGATACTGACTCGACGGCACCTAACAACAACAACAACAACAAGTGTTTCCATGGGCTGGGATTTAGCTCAATTGGTAGAGTGCTGCTCTGCAGTCTCTGAGGTCCCGCGTTCAATTCCCAGCACTGCAAAAATGGGAGAAGGATGTGGCAACCCACTCCCAAGGCAATCCTGAAACAATCTGCCACTGAAAACCCTATGAGGGTCGCTAGTCGGACATGACTCAATGGCACCTAACAACAGCAAGAACAACAAGTGTTTCCATTCTATTTCTGTTAAGCTATGGTGATAGTACTTCAGGGAAAAAAAAAGAAAAAGAAAACCATAAGAATCAAGAGTGATGGTTTTTCACAAAAGACTACCTATAGCCAAATCACTCTTAAGCTGCAAAACTAGTGTAGGAGGGATCACAATCCCTGACTTTAAACTATTTTACAGGGCTGTAGTAGCAAAAACAGCTTGGTACTAGCACAAAAATAGGCCTGAAGACCAGTGGAACAGAATTGAGGACCCAGAGATACACCAAGCCATCTATAGCCACCTGATCTTTGACAAAGGAGCAAAGCAGGCAAACTGGAGAAAGGATAGCCTTTTCAACAAATGGTTCTGGGAAACTTGGACTTCCACCTGTAGAAAAATGAAAATAGACCCACGCCCCTCAGTATGCATGAGAGTTAACTCAAAATGGATAAAAGACCTCAACATAAAATCAGAAACCCTAAAATTGCTAGAAGAAAAGACAGCAATATGCTCCAACATATAAGCACAGGAAAGCATTTCCTTAATAAGACTCCAATTGCTCAGAAAATTGCAACAGGAATAGATAAATGGGATAACATGAAATTAAAAGGCTTCTGTACAGTAAAGGAAACAATCTACAGAGTTAAGGAAGATCCCACTGAATAGGAGAAAATCTTCACATTCTACACATCTGACAGAGGACTAATTTTCAGAATTTATAAAGAACTCAAGAAAACAATAAGAGAACAAATAATGCAATACACAAGTGGGCAAAGGAATTGAATAGACAGTTCTCAAATGAAGAAACCTGTAAGGCCATGAAACATATGAAAAAAAATGCTCACTATCCCTAGTCATTAGGGAAATGCAAGTTAAATCAACTCTGAGATTCCACCTAACTCCAGTAAGAATGGCCAAGATCAATAAAACAAATAATTACAAATGCTGGTAAGGTTGTGGAGAAAAGGGAGCCCTCTTACACTGCTGGGGCTGTAAATTGGTTCAACCACTTTGAAAATCAATGTGGAGGTACCTCAAAAAACTAAAAATAGAACTACCATATGACCCAGTTATACCACTGCTGGGAATATACCCAAAGGGAGATGAGTCATCACACCACAAAGACACCTGCATCTCCATGTTCAATGCAGCACTTTTCCCAATAGCAAAGATATGGATTCAACCAAGGTGCCCATCAACAGAAGACTGGATTTTAAAAATTATGGTACATATACACAGTGGAATACTACTGAGCAATTTAAAAAATGAAATAATGTCATTTGCAGCAAAATGGATGGAATTGGAGAATATCATCTTAAGTGAACGAACACAAGCCCAAAAAGAGAAATACCATATGTTCTCACTCATATGTGGGTGCTAAATCATACTTAAAGGAAGGAAAAAATCCTATACATAAACTGAAATATAACAAATGCACAATTAAACTTAGCATAGAAAGGACAATTTAACATGTGGAAAGAAGGAGGGAGGGATCTAGCAGAGAGAGGCAAAGACTGGAGAAGATGGGACGGGAAAGAGCATCAATGTGGAGGGATGAAGGGGGAGAGGTCAATCTCAATTTAAACAGCACAACTTCATGAGTGTGCTGGAAAATTAGGGGAAGGGAACCCAAGTAAGGATCAGAGTTTAACTACAAACTAGCCATAAGGCTCCATAAATTTTGTGAGTTGACGAAAATGTTGCTAGAAGTGAAGTAAAGGATCCATAATGGAAAAACCCATTTCTATATTACTCCATACCCTATCATCATTTACTAATAAAAGGAGGAAAAAAAGAGTGACTGTTTTTTTCAATTTTGGTTCACTTTAACAGAAGACAAAGTATACAACATGACTTTAACTCTTAAATTCTTTACTGTCTGCTTCGTTAGATGAGTGAAGAGATTTCACAGAAACTTCAGTCTCAATAAGAAGAGCAAAAGCACTGCTAAAATGCTACATATAGTCACAAGTGAATTCTAAACATAGTAACTTGGACCACTTCAAATTTTCTGTGTGATAGTCATACAATTTCTATAAAAATATCACAGCATAAGGCATAATTCAATATTCTCTGGAAATGCCTGTACTTTCTCTTTACCTAATCTTAATGTCAAATTTCTGTAATAGAAGTTGGAATTACTTTTAGGTCCTCAGGAGACTTAGAAATGATTTAGGAGTTTGGCAAATGATGTTGGAAATGAGGGATGTACTCAGGGCAGCAAAGATGGAAGTACCAGGAGAGGCAGAGAACAGGAGAAACATGAGAGAAAGACAGCCAGGAGGAGCTGATGCTATGACCAATATCCTTTAGCCACTGCAGAAGAGCTGCCCATCTACCAGCAAGAAAACACGCAAAGGTGCATGAACAGAGGATACTAGATTTACTTCCCATTATAATGGAACACCTCATGTGGGCTGCTTGTGAAGTAAAGACACAAACACATTTATTTCACCTCACAGTTTAGAAATTCAAATCCAAGAAGGAGTGACCCCCATCAGCTTGGGCAGTATATCATGGCAGAAGCACATTGTTAGAGCCAATGCTCACCTATCAAACCAGATCAGAGAGAGAGAGGATGGGCTGGGTCGCACAATCCCCCTTTAGGCATGCCGCCAATGACCTTAGAACCACACTCAGCCCCACTTCTTAAAGGCCCACAGCACTTCTCAACACTGCCACCCTGGGATACAAACCTTAACACAGGGAACTCTGGGGGACATGCATCCAAACCTAAGCACCCAGTAAGCTGGATAGTCATCCCAGAACCATCAGTCTTCACCAACGTCCAATCAGGGGTTACCACAAGAACATGTTTTAACTGAAGAGTCTGGGTTCCCAAAGATGTATGAAGACTAGCCTTAGGTGACAATCTGTGACAGCTGTGGTGATTAGTACAAACAGGGAAAACAAGTTATCTAGCAGAAAGCCATTATTTCCTCTGTGTCACTTGGGAAAATCTAAGGGCTTACAGTGCGAAGGCAAATCCAAAGTGACGCTACTTTCCTGAGAAGACACTTCTTGTGGAAAGTGAAGCCCAAGTTTCTTTACTGTGGCCCAAATTTCTCTCCTGTGGCCCAAATTTCATTCTACTGCTAGTTTCAAACAGTATTCCAAGTTGACTTGAAACCTGTCAGATCACATATCCACCTCCAGTATAAAAGATAGACTAGTGTTCTCTGTGGAATTCCACCGGCAAGCTCAAAAAGGTGATCTGTCAAATGACCACTGAGAGAACCAGGCAAATACTGAGATAAATTTGCACCATTGCAGGGAAAAGAAGGCTATTCGACGATTGTGGCTAACATGATAGGTCCTTTCCTACCTCTTCTCTTGCCTTTATTTATTTACTTATTTATCTATCTATTTATTTATTATTTCAGCAATTCTTAGAGGGATTTGTTCACCCAGTCATATTCTTATTAAGTGAAGCCAAATCTACATTATACTTGCAGGCTATTTCTTATTCCAGGATGAGCAGGGGACCTCGGAAAGTTGTCTGTAACAAGAGTCCATTATATATCCCGTCAAGCCTAAGGAAAGATTTTGAGTTAGATACTGAGTTGGAGTTTTCTGATGGAGAAAATGTTTATGAAGGAGTTCATACTCTTCCTCAAATATTCTGAAGCCTCTGTTGCCATATGAAATTCAAGAGCTCATCTGCCCTGAGAGATGGTGGAATGGGGAGAGACGTGGCCTGAGTGGTTTTCCTCACTGTGAATTCCCCCAACCCTAGCACAATAAAAGGGAGGGCAAAATGGAAAATGATTCCTAGAAGGAGTGCCTCACAGAATGTTCTCAGAAAGAAAAAAGAAAGAAGACAAGAACAGAAAGTCCTACTAAATGGAAACTTTCCAGTTTAAACCTTCTAATCTTTCCAAAATTAAAGCAGCTTCCTGAACTCTGTAGTTGGGACAAGATTCCTAAAAGGCTCACCATGGGTTCACAGGGCTCTGGAAGTTTCTGCACAAGTTGAAAACATTTCATCAAACCAAGATTCCTCTAGAAGCCACTATGGATAACATCCATGGAATAGAATAATCATTAAAGTTTTTTACAAAGGTTCTCATCATGAATTCTTGTATTACCTGTTGTTCCTTAGGATTTCAATCTTGCCATCCTATTATATTAGGAGAGATAATCCACCACAAAATCCCTTGATGACAGTGGCTCATCTCTCTACTCACCACTACATTTCAAGCTTTTGCAGTGTCTAGCACTCCATGAACAATGGATGGATGGATGGATGGATGGATGGATGGATGGGGATGGATGGACTAAATGAAAACTGATGAGTACAGCTTATGTGACTTGGCATTTTCTTAGGATATGTCTACAGGAATGAAGTATTGCCAAAGGAACTACTAAATATCTTTTATATTTCTACCACATCAGGGTAACCTACTAGGAAAAGATTGCTGATCTGGCATCTTTGGTGAAGTATCACAAAATAAACTAGAGTTACCATTTTCTAATGAATTCTTTGAAGATTTGTTTTGGAACCAGACTTTGGTGCCAGGTCTAGCTTGACCATTTACCTGCCGTATGAGTATAGGTAAGAATCCTCATCCAACAGTGGTAATACCTCCAACAGCTGTTGTAAAGACTAAGCAAAATATCTTGTGTAAACTCTCATGTACTGTACCTGACATAGATAAGGCCCAACAAAAACAATTCTCCTCAGGGACATTTTAACTATATTTAAATTCATTAAATCAGATTAAAAACTTTTAACCAAGAGAATATCTAGAATTAAAGAAAAAAAATGTTATCACAAAGTACCACAAGGCAATTGCTGTTGTTATTGTTAGGTGTTGAATTGGGTCCAACTCACAGCGACTCTATGTACAACAGAACAAAGCACTAGCCAACACTGTGCCATCCCGGCACTATGTCAGTGCTTCTCAGCTTTTCACAGGGTTTTAGATGGCTGATTGTTTCAGGATTATTTTTCAGGAATGGGCTGCCAGGTCCTTCTCCCATCCATAAAGGCAATTGTTGTTGTTGTTGTTAGATGCCTTCAAGTGGGGTTTGGCTCATAACAACCTTCACAGGGCTTTCAATGGCTGATTATCCTGGGATTGTTTTCGAGAGTGGACTGTCCATCCTTCTTCCATTTTTGCTGTGCTGGGGATAGAACCCGGATCCTCAGAAAGTGAGGATCAGTGCTCTACCAACTGAGCTAAACCCCAACCCAGCCACAGGGCAATTAGTCTCATTTAATTAAAGAAACTTTCATTACGATAGATCATTCAGTATTGCCAAAGAATCCAGAGATAATAAATATCAGCAGTTGGAACTCAGTTCAAGAGCTGGCATCCTAAAGTATTTTTCCAAAAGTTTCAAAAAATGTTAAAAATCTTTCCTTATTTCCACTAGCTTTGTCCAAAGAGCTGCTTCTTCTGTAACACTGTAATGCTATTGCAACAAAATTTGTGAAACATCTCCCTCCACTTTAAATATGAGTATTTGCAAAGCAATTAAACTGGAGTGGAGAAGGCTAGTTAAACTATCCCTTTATTTATCTTAAGTTTCCCCATTTACACACACACAAACTGTGCACACACAAAGACACACACACCTATAACATATGTATGTATGTATGTATGTATGTATGTATGTATGTATGTATACATATGTTTTTGTTAGGTGCCATCGAGTTGAGTTCAACTCATGGTGACCCTATGTACAACAGAATACAACACTCCCCAACACTGTGCTATGTCTGGCACTATTGTCAGTGCTTCTCTTCTATTCATAGGGTTTTCAATGGTGGACTGCTTCAGAAGTGGATTGCCAGGTTCTTCTCCCTAGCCTGCAATACCTGGTATTCCCAGGTGGTCTCCTGTCTAGGGACTAACCAGGCCGGCCATGCTTAGCTTCCAGGATCAGGTGGGATCAGATGCCAGGGTGCTATGGCTGCAGACATGTGTGTGCCTGTGTGTGTTTTAAGAAATACATATAAATGGCAAAATCCCATTGAAAGGTGCATGTTCCCTGCAGACCACACTGGCAATTCACTTCTCTGTCCTCATCTTGTCCACTAATCAGACACCCCCAAGGGAATAATCCTGGAGAATTTAGTCCTGTCACCTTGTCCCTCAAATTCCCTCCCAGGATTTTCCATTCTATCTCCATGTCTTATTTTTTTCCAAGAATGGTCCACAGAACACATGCATCAGAATCACATGGGGAATACAGGTAAAATGTAGATTCCTGTGGATGTCCAGAACTTTAGTATCAAAATTGGGGCCCAAGAACCCTAATTTCAGCAAGTGTCCCATGTAATTCTTAAACAGACCAGAATTTGAGGATTGTTGATGTGCCCGTGCTTCCAAAGGTGATTGTTATCTCCATCCCTGACTAGGTTGGAGACCCCTGAAATCTGTAACTTTAGGCAAGATCCAGTTCCCACCTCCTAAAGCTAACTTTTGATGGACTTCCACATGTAATGTCCAGCAGACAAAAAAACTTAATATATTCACCATTGATCTACCCCTAAACCATGGTCTCTACTCCAGGGGAAAGTCTAATCAGGTTTTTTCACTGTTTCAGTCTTTCCATGCCTCCTGTCTCCACCAGGCATGAGACCACAGTGAGGAACTCTCTCCCTACATCTCCCCACCTCTGGGTTCCACTGCCCATTCCAGGGTGGTTCATGTTTCTTCTGGCCTCTAAGCCTTTGTACACGCTGTTCCCTCTGCTTTCCTTCCAATTTCATCTTGCCTCTGGCACATCCACATTTATTTTCCAGATTCCAGCTTAGTTATTTATGTACAGCTTGTCCCCACCCCCAACTCAGGTCACCACTCCTCCCATGTAATTTCTCTGGCACCTTCTACCTGCCTCTGGAGCACCTAGTATTCATGTACAGAGCTTCTAAAGGACTTCTACTATTTTACAGTCTGTGCTGTTCTGTAATTGCTACTTTATTTGCTTTCCTTCTTTACCATAGCTCCATGAGGCAGGACCCACATCTCCCCTACCTGCAATGGCACCACAGCATGTCATGCAAGGTGTGGGAAACACAGCAGAGTTCCACATGTATGGAAAATGAATAAATGAACAAATAAATGTCCCTTACTGCCTAAACTCCCTTGACTATGAGAGAGATGCTTTTGAAACTGTGACATCACTCCAGGAGAAGACTAAACTCTACAGAACCAGGCAGCTTTCCATGAAGATTGCATGAGCTCATTCTCCAAGCACTATATTAAACTTGAGCATACAAACAACACAGATCAGAGGGGGGAAGTAATTTTTTTTAAGTTTGTCTTGGCTCCCATAAGTAAAATCTGAGTGGGAAGTGCTGAGACAAGAGTCAACCGAGGGTAGCAGAGCCCTTGACTGTGGTCTTCTTACCGGCACGGCTCCTGGATTGCTAACATGGACAGTCCTTCCTAATCCTCACTGTCCGTACCATGTGATTTATGAAGGAATCAAACTCAAGTCTCCACTGTACACAAGCTGTTTGGAAGTAGAAGAGGGAGAAGGATATTCATCTTGTCTCTCCAAAGCTACGTTCTAGACACAGAGATGCAATCCTGTAGACAGCCCAACCTCCAAATCAAGTGGCTCCTTCCCCAAAGATCAGCTTCTTCCAGGGAGTAATTAAAGAGGCTCTCAAGTAGATCATCCCTCTGTGGGGATATTGCTCATCAGTGCTCTGGAAACCTGTAGTTTTCTCTTTCCATCCCAAGCACTGATGAAGATTTTACCCAGAGATCGAGTTCGGAGGTCTTTCCTGCAGCACAGCTGCAGCAAAGCTAGTATCTCACACCCCCCAAGCCTCTCTCTGGATTAAGGCAAGCAGCATGCTTCCATTCCAAGGTGACGCAAGGAACAGGGGGCAAAAAAGCACATGGGTCTTGGCTTTTTTTTTTTTCAGTTTTTGTCTTGTAATTTTACCTCCTGGGAATCTGTCTTTCATCTTCCAGATTTACAGGGGAAAAGTGAAACAACTTCCAAGGAAAAATTCCACTACAACATGGTTTCTCTGCAGTGTGAAATAACTCAGGAAGTATTTGTGATATAGTCAAGGCAGATCTGCATCAAAAAGATCAGTAACTTGAAGCACTAAACAAGTGCAAGCCACGTTTGGACTTGAGAATGAAACACGGAGCTTGGGCAGACTCATCTTAGTGTCCACTTTCATCTCTAAACTTTTGTGAGGTGCACAGAATTTTGCCAGAATCTCTGGAAGGTGACGCTAAGATTTATACACAGGTTTTCTCAATGATGATCTCAAGGTTGTAAAACTAAATCCACCTTCAATACTAGATCTCCGCTTGCTCATTCTAACTATAAAAGATTAGAATGATATAAAACTTCTCAATGTCTGCTAAAGGCAAGATTTCCGTTTATAGGTTAGGGCAGTGGAAATGCAGAATGGACTGTGGAGCAGGTTTCCATGTGGTTGCTAAGTGGGGAAATATTTCCTTACATCCTAGATCTCTCCTTTGAAGTCACCTATTTTTCTACAGTCCATAATTAGAGACTTTGGACAGTTATGGTCTCCATATTCTTATAGCAAGGAAAGTTGAACAGCAAACTAGATGTGTTTGCTGGTGATTTCAAACTCTATCAGCATAGCTCAGGGCACAATTGGTGGTTTGGATATTAACACTGACAGGATTATTATTATTGCCATACTTAGGGTTTGAACCCAGGGCCTCGCATGTACTTTGCAAGTGCTTTACCACTAGGCTGCCTCCCCAGCCCATTATTTTACTTTTTTTTATTTTTTTATTGGAAAATTTTTACATACAACTTAATGGGTATCATTCTGGCATGTATTTCCTTGTGACATTTCCAAATATGCATATCATTGTACATTGCTCACATAACCTCCCCCTAACCCTCTCCTGACCCCCCTCCCCCAACCCCATCCTCCCACCAATGATCCCCTTTCTACTTGTATGTCTTTTTGTGGGAATATTTATCTATATACATGCATCTCGTTTTTTATTTAAGTCTAAACTTTTTTCTATAGTTATCTATATTTTTACATTCTCAGCAGTGTACATGAGTGATCTAATCCATATGCAATATCGCCATCCTTTGGTATTATTGGTATTATTATTATTATTTCCTGTACTAATAAAGTTGAGCTGTTTATGTTGAGGTTGACCTCTCCCCCCTTCCTCCCTCTTTGTTGGCCCTCCTCCCCCTCCTGTCTTCTCTCAACATCACTTCCTTTTGCTAGATCCCTCCCTCCTTTTTTCCACTCCTTAAATTATCCTTTCTATGCCAGGTTTACATGAACTTTTTATTATGTTCTAATTTATGTATAAGATTTTTTCCTTCTTTTAAGTTTGATTCAGCTCCCACATATGAGTGAGAATATATGGTTTTCTCTTTTTGGGCTTGTGCTTGTTCACTTAAGATAATTATCTCCAATTCCATCCATTTTGCTGTAAATGACATTATTTCATTTTTTTAATTGCTGAGTAGTACTCCATTGTTCTGTACAGCAAAGGAATTAATCATCAGAGTCAAGGAAGTCCCCACTGAATGGGAAAAAAATCTTTACATCCTATATATCGAACAGAGGACTAATTTTCAGAATTTATAAAGAACTGAAGAAAGCAATCCCCAAGAAAACAAATAACCCAATACACAAGTGGGCAAAGAAACAGAACAGATAGTTCTCAAATGAAGAAGCTCATAAGGCCATGAAACATATGAAAAATGCTCAATATCCCAAGCTTTTAGGGAAATGCAAATCAAAACAACTCTGAGATTCCACCTGACTCCAGTAAGAATGGCCAAGATCAATAAAACAAATAACAAGAAATGCTGGCATGGTTGTAGAGAAAAGGGAACCCTCCTCTTACACTGCTGGTGGAGTTGTAAAGTGGTTCGACCACTTTGGAAATCAATCTGGAGGTACCTCAAAAAACTAAAAATAGATTTACCATATGACCCAGTTATACCACTATTGGGAATATACCCAAAGGGAGGTGAGTCATCATATCACAGAGACACCTGCATCTCCATGGTCAATGCAGCACTCTTCACAATAGCAAGGATATGAAATCAACCAAAGTGCTCATCAACAGAAGAATGAATAAAAAATTATGGTATATATACAAAATGGAATACCATTTTTTACTTTTTTTCTTGAGACAGGGTCTCACTAAGTTACACAAGCTGCCTCTGGCCTCAAACCTGCAATCCTACTGCCTCCACCTCCCAAATCACTGGAATTACAGTCCGTACCACTGCACCTGTCAAGTAGAGGATTTTTAAGTCAAATTGAAGCTAATGCACCTTTGTCCTCATTCATGAAACTCAACTACTGGCTTTTCTCAGTATGGCTGAAGATCTTTGGTGAAGACCTCCAAAGAGAAGCCTAGATATCCAGGGGCAGGAGGAAGTAACCCCAGTTCTCGTAAGATTAAAATTCAGAAAACGGTAAATCAGACTAGCAGGCTTCTCTGCTAATCAGCAGCTGACCAGCCCTTTACCTAGATGCTTCTCAAAGAGAAGCAGTGCCATCAGCATCACTTAAGAACATGAAATGTAGATTCCTAGGCCCCACTCTTACCTAGGAAATCAGAAACTCTGATGGGGAGGCCCAGAAGTTTGTGTTCTAAGGAGTACTTTAGGGATTAAAATTGGAGTACCACTGGTTAACTCGATTCTTCCCAAACCTGGCTTTGAATTAGCACCACAAAGGCAACCTCCCATCTACTGATCTGGAATTGCCCCAGTTCAGAAGAGCAATGACTAGGTCACACTACCCAGCACTCAACAAAACAGAAAGGCCCTGGAGTAACTACAGACAATTTTCCAAGTCTTGCTTCTAGTTTCTTTGGAAAGCAGATTGTAATTCATTTGGTTTTAGTAAAATCCTCCAAATTCCTTCTGGGTTTGATATCAAGTTGATTTCTGTTGTTTACAATAAAACAATAACCACATTGACCAACACCAACATTTTACCTGAAAATTCTGAATTAGCAATAAATACAGATGAAGTGATAAATATTCCCATTGTTCCCTTCCTCCAAAGAAATTTTGCCATAAGTGTTAGAAGAATGGGTTTGTTCACAAAGTTGCAAGGTACATTTGGCGTGCTTTGTATGAGGGGGAAATTGCTCAGATCAAACTGTAGACTTGGGATTATCCAGAGGATAATATGTTACAAAGAACTTAATGGCCAATATAGGTAAAGTGATAATTAGACAACCCAATCACTTAAAATAAATCCACATCTCATTCAGACTCAGATTAATTCCACCCCAGGAACGAAAAGAAATTATAGATAGGCATCATAAAATGACATTAGCAATCTGAGAAATCACATGGAGTTGAAAAAGTGCCAGAGATGAGACAATGGTGAGTACCCACCTAACTTGGAAAAAGAGAAAGTTGAATTTTGGGAATTTCAGAACACTGAGTTTAAATGGTTTGCTTTAGAAAGTTTTCAGGCATTGCCTTAAGCAGGTAGATTTGAACACCCATGGAAGAAAGCAAAGTGACCAAACACATAGGCAACAACTATCCAAGAGCCAATCACAGCCAAGAAACCTCTCAATCCTTTTATATTGTCACTGAACATCAAAAAATATTTGAGCCATGCTATCTTTATTTTACTGAGGTAATTGGCAAACATCCCATTTTTCCCTTGGGAAGAGGATAAAATATGTGTTATGAATGATAAGTGTCCCCAAAGTTTTCATCAAGATAATAAATATGATCAGGGCATAGATTATGATCCTGACTGAGTTCTCGCTAAATGCATAAAATTGACAATGTTCTCTTTTTCTTTATTTTGTGGTTAGCTTTCAAATGTCATATCTAAATGAAATACCAAAGCCACTATCCCCCAAGCTTCTGTAGCAGCTCACAAAAGCGTGCTGTTTCCAGAAGCACTGAGCCTACATTAGGGACACCCTGAGCTCTCTCATCCTCAGTCCCACTATAGGTCCCACAGGCTTGCAGGGTTCCATCTTCCACAGATGTCCTTTCTGGCCAAAATTACCAGACAATGGAGAAAGGTTGATATTACTCTGCCAGATCACATTTTCCATGTGCTCAACTACAAAGGGAATGTGCATTTCCCCTTTTATAATAAACCAAACGTTTGG
The DNA here is from genome assembly GCA_007922755.1 of Pedetes capensis. Lineage (NCBI taxonomy): Eukaryota > Metazoa > Chordata > Mammalia > Rodentia > Pedetidae > Pedetes > Pedetes capensis. The sequence goes on along the minus strand of VMDO01022403.1, from coordinate 9,046 downwards.
AGTTTTGTTCTTTGCATGCTGCTAATGGAAAGCTGGAAGCTCTATCACAGGCAGGACTGTTAAGTGGCTTGTATCCACAAACATATGGAGGCTATTAGGTGCAGGAATCATTCCTCCCCAATCTCAAACTCTCCATAGGTAAAATTCTCATAGACATGGATATACTTCATCAGTCTTAAGAGTTACCACTTTGCCAGGCATGGTGGTGCACACCTGTAATCCCAGTGGCTCAGGAGGTGGAGGTGGGATGATCACAAGTTTGAGACCAGAGGCAGTCTGCATAACTTACCAAGACCCTGTCTCAAAAAAAAAAAAAAAAAGAAAGAAAAAGAAAAAGAAAGAAAGAAAAGAAAAATTGGGCTGGGGCATAGCTCAGTGGTCCAGCACTTGCAGAGCATGCAGGCACAAGGCCCTGGGTCCAACCCCCATAACACAAAAAATAAATAAATAAATAAAGAGTTACCAATTTCCTACATCTTTCCATGCATTAGGCAGTCTTTTAAGCACTTTCAACAAATCATTTGATCTTTGCCCAATACTGTGAAGTAATATTATTGTTGTTCTATTTTACAGATGAGGAAACAAAGGCGCAAAGCAGTTAAGTAATTTGTCTAAGGTCGCACATCTAAATAATTAGTGGTGGAATGTGAAGTCAAACCCAGGTGGTGTGGCTCCACAATCCAGTTTTCCTAACCTCTATGTCATATTCAACTCTATACTTACACATACCTGTGCCTTAACCTGAAAGTATTTTAGTTGTCACTTACAGTAGATGAATCATCAGAATATTTAGTTATAACAGAAGGAGTGTGAAATGAGACACTATTTTGAAAGTAGAAAAGTATTCAATATCCAGTCTCCTAGGAAAGGGGTGCTGCCTGCAGCTGTACCACTGTGGCTTCCAATCCTGTCAGATCTCAGAAGCTAAGCAGGGTCAGGCCAGGTTAGTAGTTGGATGGGAGACCTCCCAGGAGCACCAGGTGCTGTAGGCTTGGGAGAAGGACCTGGCAACCCACTCCCAAAAAACATTCAACCATTGAAACCCTATGAATAGCAGAGAAGCACAATAGTGTTTTACCTGTTGTACGTACGGTTGCTATGATCCCAACTCAACAGCACCGAACAACAACAACAGGAAAGGGACCATTGTGGGGGACAGAAACACTATTTAGTGTACATATTGCTAGTAAGGAAACAAAACCAAAGTGTAAGCATCCTTTTAAAACAGAGGGAAAGGTTGTACAATTGCCAGAAAGCCAAAATTAATGATAAACCAAAAAGAATTCTTGATGCCTATTCTTAATGTGACATGTTTAAAATACACAGATATTCTCTCTACTGTGCTGACCCAACTGCTATCATTGATAAGCATATGGAATATTTGCAAAGACATTTGAAGACTGACTTACAACCCTGATGCCTCAGTATCATATTCCTTAGGTTGCCCAATCACATAGACCTTAGGTTGCCCAATCACAACTTTTCATACTGTAGGTGTGTTCAGGGCCTGAGTCTCCCCAGGCATGGAAGAAATTCCACACCATGATGCTGGCTTGGTACAGTACTGCACAGTACTGCCAGACTCCACAGTCCAACAGGGATGGATGGGCTGCTTTGGCCGAAATTCATCAGATCACAACAATGCCTTCAGAGTCTATTAAAATGAGACATGTGGCTGCCTCATACACGCACAGAGTACAGAATACCTTGTTTGCAGAATGTCCCTCCTCTCTCTGCCCCTCAACATAAAGCCTCCTCATGCCTTCAGGGAAACTTCTTGTCTCCTCTCTCTTCTCTGTAAATAGTATGTGCTACACCACATTTCTGACTACAGTGTTCCACCCTCAAAAGCACTGGACTCTTCCCAAACCATCTCCTCTTAGATAGTTCTCCTCTCCTCAATCTCTACTTGCCTTTCCCATGTGTCCCTGCATTCAAGGAAAACAACCTCCACCATCTATAATGCACCCTTTTTATAGATGCTACAATCTTCTTTTGGTTGAATCCATTGCTTGTTCATTTGTTTCACAAGTTTAACACATAGCAATGATCACTAGTATTTGCCAGGCACTGTCAGAGGCTTTCCCTGAGGAGTGACCAGAGACAGCATCCTTACCCTGATGGGACTTGCGAAGTAACCAGACCACAGGCAAGGCTGGAAGTCCATGAGACAGAACTTTTCAGCAGGAGTACAAGAGAGAAAGGGGGCTATGGGAGCCTTTAAAGGTTTTAAGCAGAAGCAAAACATGATCAGATTTTCCTTTGTAAAAGTCCATTGTGTATATGTACTCTACTAATGCAAGAGGTTAATAAGAGAAGGAACCATATGAGTACATGTACCTGTGTTTGGGGGATATGGAGGTATACAGGAACTCGGTACATTCTTCTAAATTTTTTATAAATCTAAAACTGCTTCACAAAAAATGTCTATCCATTTTTTAAAAAGTACATTGAATAAAAAGAAAAAAGAAGTTCATAGGGACTGCAGTTCAGCTATAGGCAATCGCTGGTGTAACTCATAGGCAGAAGGTTGAGAAGAATCTGATGGGTCAGGCTACCACCACCTGAACTCACAGATCAAACGCAATCCCACAAAATAGTCACCAACCGGGTCTTATGTGCCTCCAGACAGAAATTCAAGATGCTAACAAGGATGTGGTCTCTTAGAAAATCAAACCTATGTCTGATCAGCCCTCAAGATACAACTCAGTTTCCAAAGGAAAGAACATGCTGAACGATACCACAAGGATGCTATGGGGAAATGCAGAACCTGGAAAATTCTGCTACACAAACAATCTGATTCCTTCAACAAATGAATTATAAGGACAAAAAAAAAGGAGAGAGAAAAATTTTGAATTTTGAGAAACTGAATAGATATATAAACTAACTAGTGAATGGACCTTACTTGAATCAAAACAAACCAAGTGTACAAAAAAAATCAAAAAAATGAGGGAGAAAGTAAAATGTCAAATAAATATTTCATAGCAGTAAAGAATTATTAGTAGTTTTTAAAAATATGATAATATATTCATAATTTTTTTCCAAAAGAGTCCTTCTCTTTCAAAAATATATACTGAAATATTTACAGATGAAATGATCATCTGTCTGGACTGTGTTTCAAAATAATCCAGGGTATAGACAAAATGAGATGGGTCATGTGTTGATAGCTAATGATGTACATAGAGACTCAATATACTGTTCTCTATATTTCTGTATAAATTAATTTTCCACAATAAAGGTTTTGGAAAAGAATGTAGGATTTTGGTAATGATCACATAATTCTACACCTTCTGAAAATCATCGAATGATACATTTAAAGTAACTGAATTTTATGACATGTGAATTATATTTAAAGAGAATTTTGAAAAGAATGCAAAACAGGTCTCCCTATTAAAACTCAAAAAATAAAACTCCAGCACTCAGGAGACTGAGGCAAAAGCATCATGAGTTCAAGGGCAGCCTGTGCTACAAAGACCAGTCTAGGATGTACTTACTGCAGGATGTTGTCACAAAAAAAAAAAAAAAAAAAAAAAACTAAAAATAAAATACTAAAAACAAGGAGCCTAGTTGGGAAACTGTCACTGGAGATCAACTGAGTGATAGTAGTAGCTTGAACTATAGTGGAAGCAATAGAGGTAGAGAGAAATAGATTAAAGAAAACTATTGATCATGGCAACTCTACTACACTTGGTAGACTGGGAAGGGAGAGAAGGAAAAGGAGGTGTGGAGTGTAATTCCCAGATGTCTTGCTTCACCATGGATGGAGACTTGTACTCCTGGTGGAGACAAGGAACTTGAAAGAAGCAAGAGCTGGTAGAAGAGGATCATAAGCTCTGTTAAAGACCCTGAGGAATACCAGATCTGAGCCCTGGGCAGCTGGAGCCCAGGAAAGGGGGGTTGGGTACTGTGTTCTGTACTGGTCTTTCATTTCTTTTGGTAATGTGTGCTTATTTTTGAGCCGGTGCTTCTAGGCTAAGACATCTGAGGAGTCCAGAAATCTGATGACAAAAAAATATGTATGCATATAGGTGACAAAACATGTTTCCCTCTCAAAACTTTCACACTAGTAATTTTTTAAAATACCATTTATAAACAATAGATTATTAGGTTTTTATATTGATTCCACCTGAGATCATCTTTGAAGGAGACTTTAACCCAATTAGATTTATTGTTATAACTGATATCTTTGATTTTCTATTAATCTTTTTTCCAAACTATTTTTCATGCTTTTTTGATCATTTCACTTGATTGTGATTACTCTTAGATGAGTAATTTCTTGATATAATTTAATGCTGGTATATTTTGTATATTAGTATGTCATTAATATTTTCTTTGTTTTTATTTTTTTACCAAGGTTTAAGATAGTACACACCTTCCTATCTACATGGTAGCACTCTAAGAAGGTGTATAGAAAGAAATGGCATCTATTTCTCTCTCTCTCTCTCTCTCTCTCTCTCTCTCTCATCCTCTCTCTCTCTCTCCCTCTCTTTCTCTCTCTGTGAGTTTGTGGGGGAAGGATAGTACAATGGGGAACAAGAATTTTGAACAGCTTCTGGTATGTTTCTGGCAGACCACATAAACACAGGGAAATTAAATCTGTAGTAAAGTGAAAACTAAGTCAGTTTCCTTTACTAAGACATATTTGCCTTTTGATTAATACCAGTTCCTTCCAGATCCAAGCATTTGCTTTCTGCCTATCTCAATTTTCAAAAGTTCTTAAGAGAACATTCTTTGAGGTTTGAGGGCCTTATCTCTGGGAGTAAGAGGTTGAGGACTACCACTTAAGTGAGGTTTTGGACCCGAAATCCCTCATAGAAAGTAAAACTAAAATGACAGTCATTCAGTCTCTGCTGAACTGTTAGCTTCTGCCATCTTTTCAGCATTCAGAACTTTCTTGTTCCCAGTCCTCCTTTGGACACCTCTCAGTGTAGAGTCTGCATTGGAAAACTGATTTCTTTTATTTCCCTCTTATTAAGTTTCTATTCCCCTTACCAATTTCATCCTAATAATTTGCAGATTTCATTTGGCTTCATTTATTCCCATTGTTGCTATTTCGAGGCCCTCCCAATTGCTGCATGACATTCAACTCTGGATGCATTCTTGGGGTTTTTCCTTTCAATTAAATGTTTCCAGAAACGCAAATTTCGGAAAATGGATTCACCCTAGCTGACTCAGATCTAAAGGCTTTTCCAAATAGATTTTACAGGGAAAATATTGCTGGCTTTAAAACCTCCAGCACTGGGCTGCAATTTGAATTTGGCTTTCATTTCTCATATCTGCAGCAATGTAAAATCCTAGTAAAGTAATAGTCTTTTCTAAGATGGGCCCAGTTCTCTGGAATGTGCTTGTTTTTATCCAAAGGAATTTCAAGGTGCAGTGTAAGCTTGCTTTTTCTGCTCTGCCCAACTGAAAGCTGCAAAGCCCTTATTTATATTCTGGTTTAAAAAATTTTCCTTTAATGGAAATTTTTACTCATCTCCCACAGAATGGTATGAGGATAAGTGAGCGCAGTGGAGTATTGTGAAAGTTTGCATATGCAAAATATGTTTTTTATTTCCTTCCAGTGACACCTTCACAGGCAGCCAAGCAAGTTTCTAATAAATTCTTAAAGGTACAGGATCACTTCTTGTCCATCCCAGGTGTTGCTGCTGCTGGTGGCTCATGGAACACACTTGTGAGGTGCTAGAATCTAGCGAATGAAAGAAAAGCAACATCAAAAGTCCAGGCAATTCTCCATCAGGTAGAAGATTTGGAGAAAGATGCCTAGGATGACAATAGAGGAAAAAGAAGCTCTGGAGGAAGAAAATAATAATGAAAGTCTTTCATACCCACTGGCACATGCACAAAGATGCAAATGTTTGTGTGTGTATGAAAATCTCTAAATTTCATGACAATTTTATAAGTTTCAGCTTTTTTATAGAGCAGAAGAATAAAGTTCATTGAGTTTAAGGAGATTAACCAAAAATCACACAAGGAGTTCATACTTTATATGACTCAAAGCTAGATCTAACCAATTCCAAAGATATTCACAGAAAAAAAGAATTGCTCTCATTTTACTATCTTCCCATGACCTAAAAGAATCACATTAACAATGGTTAAATCAATACATCTATTTTCTAACAGGTAATCTTATTAGAATTCAGTCTGTGTCTAAAAAGAAGGAATACAAATTTCTGTTTTCAAAGAAAACACCATATGTGACCAATATAAGTTGAAGACTTTTTAAAACCCAAATATAAACTTCAGAAATAGTTTCTCTTAGATTCAAATATCCCCATATTTCTCAGAAAAGTCTATTCTAAATCATTTTACTCTGAACATCAGTTAAGGCCCATTAACCTTAATGCATGTCAATTAATACTAGCTGGAAAAAGTCACCTAAAGGAATCAGTAAAAAAGAAGAGAAACTGAACAAGGATGTGGCAATTACTAGTACAGACAGAATTTACATTTAATAAATATAGGATATCATCCTATACAACTCTTTGAAAAACCACTTGGAAAAGTGGTATAGCATGTAGCTACATTATGAAACTCATAAATATAATCCTAGAGATGAATGGGGAAAAAATCCCTAATATCATATCAGTGAGTACTAGTAACAACAGCATGCATGGATCTAAAAAGTACTGGATATCAATCAACTTTAACAAAAATGAAGGGAAATCATATTTGATGACTCTAAAGGTAGCCTCAGTAATGTCATAGGTCAATATTAAAGCTGCATGTGATTAGTTTGAATAAAATTATTTTATCAAATATGAGGATAAAAAATGGCAACATTCCTGAAATATCATTTCATATAACAAGTGATTTTAAATAACTATAAAGAAATAAATAAGTTAAACATTAAAAGCAGACTTTTGACTAGCTCATCTATACCTCTAAAATATATTTGAGTTGGTCAAAAAAGAAATTGGGGAATTTTCTCATCAAATAAATGAAAGGTGGCTTTCCTAGCACTCAGGTACACAGGAACACAATTATGCAGCTACAAGATAGGTGTTGATAGTGAATTATATACCCACTACCTGTAGAGGAAGGAATAAGTCATCAGGATGACCAGGAAACACTTCACAGGAGATGGTTTCTCAGCTAAATTTCAAAGACAAATAGTAGAAGAGTAGAGGAAAAGGACCAGAGACCCAACCACCACATATTCTGAGTCATGGAGGTGACAGGATATGGCAGGCTTAAGGAAACATATGGTTTATAAGACGTGTGGGAGGTGTGGATGCAAAGACATATTTGAAGCTAGAGGTAATCACTTAACCTGCTGACCTGGAGAGAAGGGAGGAGGGAAGCAAGCAAACATGGTATCTCATAAGAATTATCTAGAAGTTCATCTTTCTTCTAGGACTGCTTTGTTTCAATAAAAACATTGAACAGTCATCCTCCTGCTTTTGTGTACATTCAGATAGTCAACGTGAAATCATAGTACAAGCCTAGAAATACAAGCAAAGTGATGCTTTTGAAGAAAAATGTTTGGAGAATTTCTAATTTTCTGGAAACCAGGTGAACAGCCCAAAAGAAGAGAGCTCAAAGTCTCAGTCTTGAATTAGGTAAGCTTTCTTGATCACACCTTTCTCCCTGGTCTTAAGATGTTCCTTCTACCCCAGAAGAATAACAAAAAAAGCTGCCCATCTCTCGTGTGTATAAACTGTGTATATGATGTACCTTTCCCCAGCCACAGGACACATCGTTATATTTAGTTTTTATATTTCATTGTAGTAAGCACTAATTTTTATTAATAGTAATGATATTACTGCTATTCACATTTTGAAGTGGACAATAAAGTCAATACATTTGCCTTGCATGCAGTGACAAGGTGGTCCTTACCAGAATAGGTAAAGATTCTTCCCCCAAAGCAAATGCCCCCTTCTACTAACAGCACCCTCCTAAAGCACAGCCTGGATAGTTTCAAAACTGTTTCATCTCTGTTTCTTTCAGAGCTCCTAAGAGTTCAGAAATAACAAGGTCTAATCTCAGACCATTCTAATACATGTCAAGAAAAAGTAAATGATAAAGGCATATCCAAGAATTCAGTTATAATATCCTAATGTTATTCTTAGTAAAATAGAGTTAAATGGATACTTCCCTAACAAGATGCTACATTAACCCAAAGCCTGTCCCTTGGGTGGCAGAGAAACACTGAATCTTTGCCATTTATCTCAGGAACACTTTGACAGAGACATCCACGATTATCAGTATCATCTAATCATGTTCTTAAGGTGCTAGCCAGCAATTTTACAAGAGAAAATATAAATATGCATTAACTTTTCAGAGGAAGTAAAAATTATTATTACTGTCAGATGATACATTGATTTACATGGAAAGTCTAAACATAACTCTAATAAATATATGAGCAGGATTTTATTTTAAACTAGACAGTTGATAAAATTGATATAAGACAATTCTGTAAAATTATAAAAAGATGAGTGACCTATTATCAAGCCCATCAATAAAATAGCAAAAGAACTGTTGAATTTTTTTTAATTCAAAGTGAGAAGAATCTTCCTAATAGTGACTCAAAATCCAGAAGCTCTTAGAGAAAAGCTGAATGAATTTAACCACTTGAAAATAACAATATTCTCCATGAAAAAACACTATAAAATTAACACAGACAAATTTGGAAATGTGACTCGAAACACAAAGGTCTAATTTCTTTCATTAAAAAAGACCTTTAGAAATCAATACAAAAGACCAACAAACCAGTAGTGGGGAAAAAAATGACGTTTCACAAAAATTGAAAAATGAACGGCAGCTAGGAGTGATGGCGCATGCCTGTAATCACAGTGACTTGGGAGGCATAAGCAGGAAGATCACAAGTTCAAGACCAGAAGCAGTTTATAAGACAAACCTTATGGAATATAAAGAACTTTATTGGACCAGAATCAATAATAATGGGGGACTTCAATACCCCACTAGTGTCAAGAGACAGGTCATCAAAACAAAAAATCAACAGAGAAACGTCAAATCTAATCTCCACCCTAAACCAGCTGGATCTCACAGATATATACAGAATATTTCATCCACACGATGAGGA
>VMDO01022402.1:0-33641 GCA_007922755.1 Pedetes capensis | reverse complement strand
TAAACCACTCAGTGTTTCCTTGTTCTATTCGAACAACTGCCTCCTGGTTCATGTACAGATTTCTCATGAGCACAATTAGGTGTTCTGGTATTCCCATTTTCCAAAGTGTTATCCATAATTTGTTGTGACTTTAGCTGCTCAATATTCAAGGGCAAGTTTCAGAGTTGCTTTTGACACGTAACATGGTCTTTTCTTTTATACTGTCTTTTTAATAACTGTTTGCTTTCCTTGTGAATGATGCCTTTGATGTTATGCCACAACTCGTCTGGTCTTCAATCAATCTCTTAGGACTTCTTATACTTTCATGTGATCAAACAAAATGGTTTTTCCACCTATCAAACTCTATACAGATGGTCCCCAACTTATGATAGTTATACTTAAAATTTTTTGACTTTATGATGGTGCAAAAGGGATGCTAATTCAATAGAAATTGTATTTCAAATTTTGAATTTGGATATTTTTCCAGGCTGGAAATATGTAATGTGATAATCTCTTATGATGCCCAACTGTAGGCTGATATATGTGTTCTGAGCACATTTAAGGTAGGCTGAACTGAGCTATGATGTTTGACAGGTTAAGGGTATTAAATGGATGTTGTTGTTGTTGTTGTTAGGTGCTGTCGAGTCCGTATCCGACTCATAGCGACCCTCATAGGGTTTTCAATGGCTGACTGTTTCGGGATTGCCTTGCGAGTGGATTGCCAGGTCCTTCTCCCATTTTTGCAGTGCTGGGAATTGAACTCAGGACCTCAGAGACTGCAGCGCAGCGCTCTACCCACTGAGCTAAATCCCAGCACAAATGATGTTAGATGTATAATATTTTCAACCAGGATGTGAACTTCATCATAAGTCAAGGTGTATCTGCATTTAAATTACTCCAGAGAATCAAGGTGATCAGTGAACATTCAGAAGTATGAAAGAATTCATAAAGAGGAGGAAATTGTTTTTCCCAGGATATTTAAAAAGTACATTAAACTTTCATTTTTACTATCTTTTATAGGATTGCTTAAAATACAAAAAAATTACTCAAAGATCTACTTTAAATTTTAAAATGTTACTAGAAAGGAAAGATCATGCTGTTAAACTTTAACATTTTTTAAATGTCTTCTAAACAGAAAACATGATTTTCCTTTCTCATTGTCACACTCAACCTTCTCTCTGGAGGCTCTGTAAAAAGCACACAAAGATGGCTGTCATGATCATTAAAGACTAAGCTTTGATGATCAGAAAATACTCTTTCACAACAGGGATTTAAACATCTGGGCAGAACAAACAGAAAGTACAATTCTCTGTGGTCAAGCACAGCACCATTCCTGTGTGCTGTTTGGGTTTCCTGAGCCTGCTGATTTTAGCACTTCATTTAGCCTTTGGTGAACTCTGGTTAATGACTTTTCAATCCTTCATTAGGAAACAAGGATATGGAAAGCCTGCTGCCAGGTACACGTCATGATTACAGCGTTTGCTTCCCAATCTCCATGTAGGCTTGTTGCCAGGAAAAAGACTGAAGGTATAATAGTAATTTTTGTGGGGGTACTTAGGGGTTGTACTTTGCAAGTGCTCTACCACTGGGCTGTACTCCCAGCCCATTTTTTTCATTTTTTATTTTGAGTCATGGCCTTGTGAAGTCACACAGGCTGCCTCTCTCCTCAATTTGAGATCCACCTGCCTCTACATGTGCCACTGAGCTTGGCTATAACAGTAATATTTTAAGTGATGCTCTTTTGGCTACTTCTGAATAGACTTTAAGCTTCTGGAGAAGTAGAAATGGCATTTGGTGGTTACCATAAGAGTGCAAAGGGCTGAGTTTAGCTCAATTGGTAGAGAACTTGCTCTGTATTCTGAGGCCCTGGTTCAATTCTCAACACCACAAAAACAGGAGAAGGACCTGGCAGCCCACTCCTGAAACAATCCACCATGGAAAATCCTATGAATAGCAGAGAAGCACTGACATAGTGCCAGGTATGGCACAATGTTGGGTCACGTTTTGTTCTGTTGTACACTGGGTTGATATGAGTCAGACCTGACTCTAAGAGTGCAATGCCACTACAATAAAAAAATGCATGTCTAAAGTGCCAGAATTTGTAGCAATACAGACATGGTTGTTTTTACTGTGAGCTATCAAAACTGAACTGTTTGGCCAACAGTTAATCTCAGGCCCTATTCATTCTTCTTCCCTCCTCATTTTGTCTGAAACATTCTCTTTCCTATTCTATCATTCTAATCCCTCCTCACTTGTCTATTATACGAAGTCTTCCTATCCTCAAGGCCTCAGTCAGGTATTGTTTTTCCCTCCCCAGAATCTCTCAGCTAGATGGAATTCCTTTCTGCTCTGAAGCCTCCTAACAAATTCACCTATGTTTCTGTTTCCTTATTTATTTATCTGGGCTAGGGTTTAGCTCAGTTGGTAGACTGTTGCTCCACACTCTCTGAGGACCTGGGTTCAATCCCCAGCACCACAAAATTGGGAGAAGGATGTGGCAGCCCACTCCTAAAGTAATGAGACATTGAAAACCCTATGAGGGTTGCTATGAGTCAGACCCCACTGGAAAGCACCTAACAACAACAGCAATATACATATATGTATTTAAATTGAAATCTATAAAAAAGAAAATAAATGAATATTTCGAGATGGTTCTTTTCCACAGAGAACCCACAGTCTAGCAGGGGATGCAAATTCATTCCCAATTACAAATGTCTTTTTCAAGTTCCATAATGGAGGAATTTATGGGCCAGGGCACAGGAAGAAGGGGATTTCTGATTCTGTAGGTGAAAGAGCAGGTTCTGGGACAGCTGTACATAGTAGGCTAATCTTGAATTGATTCCTAAAGAATGAGTTATAAAGAACACAAAGGGAAGAAGGAATACTTCAGGCCAAGGGTCCACAGCCCTACAACACATCTTGGAACCTCACAGTGTATAGAGGGAAGGGCTGCCCTCCAGGGTGGTTATCCTGGAAAGTGACAGGGAAAGGGATTGAGAGGTGGCATGTAGGTCACAAAGGATCCTTCTTATTAGACTAGGTAGGTGGTACTTTTCCTAAAGATGATAAGAAGTCTTAATGGGTTTTAGCTAGGGGAGTAATTAGATTTCCATTTTAGAAATCTTACCCTGGTAGCTGTCGGAAGAATAGCATGAAAGACGGCAGGCCCAAAGACAGTGAATCTATTAGAAAGATAGGGCCCTTTTGTAGTTGTTTCTGGTTTTTTTTTTTTTTTAATGTTTCATACAAAAAATAGAGGATGCAATGGGATATATAAAAGTAATCAGGCTTTTGAGTTAAGAGATTAGGTTTTAAGATACGGTCACACACAAAACTATCAAGGATAACTAGCTACAATAATTTTTAAGGGATATTCAATATAAACAGATGTAAATGTGACATTATAAACTTTAATATGTGGTGAAAAAATGTAGAATTTTTGTATGTGATAAAAATTAAGATGTATCAACTAAAAGTAGACTGATAAAGACAGTCCATTTAAGGTTCATGGTAACTACAGAACCACATCTTTAATAGGTATGCAAAAGGGAAAGACAAACAATTGATGCATTCTCCTACAGAAAACTATCTAGTGACAAAGGAATACATCAAGAGACAAAGAAATGAATAAAACATCTACAAACAACTAGAAAATAATTAAAAGGGCAGTAATAAGTCTTCATCTATCAATAATTAACTTCAGCGTAAATGGATAAAATTCTCTAACCAACAAATAGAAAGTGGATGAATGAATGAACAAGACCATGCCACATGCTGCCTGCAAGTGACACATATTAGCTTTCAGGACTTCATAGGCAGAAAGTAAAGGAATAAGAAAAAATATTCCATGCAAATGGTAACCAAAAGAGGGCACCATACAAAACAGACTTTAAGTCAAAAAGTGTCACCAGAGACAAAGAATGCCACCAACAACAATAAAGGCATCAATTCATCACAAGAAGAAACAACAATACTAATTCCAGTATCAGAGTAGCTAGATATATAAAGTAAATATTAACAGATCTAGAGGGAGAAATAGCACCATAACAATAAAAGGGGATGTTGATACACTACTTTCAACAATGGATGTTATTGTTGTTAGGTACTGTCTAGTCAGTACCTGACTCATAGTGTCCCCATGTACAACAGGTGAAACACTATTGTCAGTGCTTCTCTGCTACTCATAGGGTTTTTAATGGCTGATTACTTTTTGGGAGTGGGTTGCCAGGTCCTTCTCCCAAACCTATAGCGCCTGGTGCTCCCAGCTAGTCTCTCACTCAAGTACTAACCAGGCCCGACCCTGCTTAGCTTCTAAGATCTGACAGAATAGAACGCCATATTGGTACAGTTGCAGGCTTCAACAATGGATAGATCATCCAAATAGACAATTAATAAGGTAATATTGGACTTGATGGACACTTTGGACCAAATGGGTCTGAAAGATTTACAAAACATTCCACCTAACAGCAGCAGACTGTACATTCTTCTCAAGTACACACATAACATTCTTGAGGATAGATCATATGCTATGCCATAAAAAGGTTTAACAAATTTAAGGAGATTAAACTCATATGAGTCTCTCTTTCTAACTCAATGGTATGAAACTAGAAATCAATACAGGAGGAAGAATTAGAAATATGTGGAAATGAAACAACATGCTCTTGAACACCCAATGAATCAAAGAAGAAATAAAAATGGGAATTAAAAACTATCTTGAAATTAGCAACAATGGCTATACAACAAACTAAAAGTTAAGGGACATAGGACAAACAGTTCCCAAAGAGAAGTTTATAGCAATAAACACCTACAATAAGAAAGAAGATAGATGTCAAATAAATATTGTTACATTACACGTCAAGGAACTAGCAAAACAAGAAAAAATTAAACCCAAATTTGAAGGAAATATGAAGATCACAATAGAAATAAATGAAATACAATCTAGAAAAACTATAGAAAAAACCACCAAAGCTAAGAGTTGGTTTTCTGAAAAATAAACAAAATCAACAAATTCTTATCTAGATTTAATAAATACAGCAAAGACTCAAATAAATAAAATCAGAAGTTAAATAAAAGATATTATAAAAAATACTTCAGAAATAAGGATTCTAAGGGAATTTTATTGACAATTATATGCCAACAAATTGGATAATTGTGTTAGCTGGTTTGTCGATGAGGTCAAGAAACTGACTAAAGCAAATTTATGGGAGGAAATACTGTAAATGCTGGAATCTAATCCACATCCTTTCAACAGTTTTACAGGGTTATGAAATCAGATGCAGATTAGAATTGTATGCAGATTGGATTCGCCATGAAGAGCCCTCTCTCATATGAATCCAATATGCACAAAATTCTAATTCACATCTGATTTTGTAACTCTCTGAAACTGTTGAAAGGGTATGGATTAAATTCAAGAGCACACAGTATTTACTGTGGACTCATGATTAGAGGATCACAGTCCATTGTGGTAGAGGGGCAGGTATAGCAGCAACAAGTGGCAGAGCCATGGCAGAGAACCTCACATCTTTGTGGATAAGGATTAAAGAGACATTGGAACTACTGGTCCAGGTAAAAACCTCCAAAGGCCTGCCCTCAGTGACCTACTTCTGCAAAGGTAGATCTCCCCTCCCAAAGTCCATAATCTCCCATAATAGCACCTCCAGCTGGGGACTAGGCATTTAAGCACATGGCCTTTGGGAGATATTTTAGATTCAAACCATGACACTCTGCCCCTGGTCTCCAAAGGCTCATGACCACATCAGAATACAAAATGCATTCAATCCAACTTCAAGAGTCCTCCAAGCCTTAACAGTCTCAGCTATGCTTTAAAGTCAAAGTCCAAGGTCTCCACTGGGCCTCAATGCAAACTTAGCTATGAGCCTTATAAAACAAAAAACACATTACATATAAGCATTCCCATTCAAAAATGGAGGAATGGGGGCATAAAAAGAAAAAACAGTCCCATAGCAAGATTGATAACCCCCTGGGAAAACAAATGCTATAGCTCCATGTTTGTCATCTGGCAAATGTGATATCATCTGGCATCTGGCATCTGACATAATCTTGGCTTGAATAGGTTTGGGTGGTTTTGCCCCCATGGTCTTCATGGGTTGGCTTCATTCATTGCCAGTAGCTTTCCTCCGCAGACATTTCATGTTACTGACAGCTTCAACACCCTGGAATCTCCACTGCTATTTAGGTTCCACTCTCAAAGCTTCACTCATCAGCCCTTCAAGGGCTCTCTGTAGGGACTTTGACCCTGGTACACATTATCTGGCTTTGCAGGCTATTTTCTGGAACCTTAGTGGCAGCTTCTGTGACACTTTAATTCTTGCATTCTGCATGTCTGTAAAACCACCACCACATGCATGACGCTAAGATTTGCTCCCAGCTCAATCGGTAGCTTAAACCTTTTGAACCACAGCTTTAATGATGGCTCCTATATGCCCAGGCTATATGCAGCCTCCTTGCATCAGGGTATCTCAGAGGCACTTACTTTTCAGCTACTCTCTTTTTGAAGGAAGGACTTTCAAATGAATTTTCAGCTTCATAACCTGAAGTCTTAAGTGGGAGGGACCTGGCAAACTCCTGTGCTCTGAGAGTATTTCTCCTATTGTTCTCTTTAATGGTGCTTATCTCTTCAATAATTATGGCCTTCTTGCCCAAACCAGTCTTGTCCACAGTAACCTTAGACAAGCCACAGCTTTTTTCTTATTTAAACAGCACATTTTCCAAATATTTCTGTTCTGCAAGTTTCCCTGCTTTTTCATCATAAATCCAGCTAAACACAGCAAGCAATGATCAATATACAGCCTCAAAGTTATGCCACTCTCATGATATTTTCTCTGCCAGGTTAATCAGCCCATGAATTTTTAAATTCAGCCTCATTCAAATCTTTATGACAAGACAAATTGCAGACCTCTTTGCTAGAATGTTACATGAATGCCCTCTAGTCCAATACCCAATAGAGTCCTCATTTTCCTCTGGAACTCTTTGAGCCCCATCAACATTTCTACTGGTTGTGGCCTTATGGTCTTCCAAACTCTCACTAGAACTACTCCTTAAGTTCTACATACAGTTATTCAACGGCTTCTCTTCCACATCTCCAAACTTTTCCAAACTCCTCCAGAAAACAAGTTCCAATACCTAAGAATCATATGGTCAAGTTTCTGCATAGCAATAACCCCACTCTCTGGTACTAATTTTCTTTTTTGTATTAGTCAGTTCATACATTACTGTGACAGAGAAACTGACCAAAGCAAACTTATAGGAGGAAACATTTATTAAAGGCTCATGGTTAGAGGATCACAGTCCATAATGGTGAAAGGGAAAGCATAGTAGTGGCAGGCAGTAGGCCCATGGCAGCAACCTCACATCGTAGCATATCAGGAGCAGAGAGAAACTGGAAACACAGGTCCATGTAAAAACTTCCAAAGGCCTGCTGTCAGTCACCTGCTTCCACAGGAGCTAGGTCCCACCTCCCAAAGTTCCATTATCTCTCCCGACAGAGCTACCAGCTAGTGTTCAAACATTCAAATACATGGCTTTTGGAGGACATTTTAGATTCAAACAATAACAATAACCTAAAAGAAACAGATAGGTTCCTCAAAACATGCAATCCACCAAGATTGACTCAGATAGAAATGGAAAGCTTGAAAAGACCTGTAGCAAAGAAAGAAATTGAAGTAATAATCAAAACTTCCAAACAAAGAAAAATTCAGGATCAGATAGATGCATGGCTGAATTCTACCAAAAATTCCAAGAATTAATATCAATCCTTCTTAAACTCTTTCAAAAATAGAATCACAGGGAATATTCTAATTCATTTTATGAAACTAGCACTACCTTGGGGCTGGGATTTAGCTCAGTTGGTCGAGCACCACTCTACAGTCTCTGAGGTCCTGAGTTCGATTCCCAGCACCACAAAAATGGGAGAAGGACATGGCAATCCACTCCAAAGGCAATCCCCAAAAAATCAGCCATTGAAAACCCTATAAGAGTCGCTATGAGTCGGACATGACTTGATGGCACCTAACAACAACAACAACAAGCATCACTTTGATACTAAAACTAGATAAAGACAACCTCAAAAAGGACAATTACAAACCAATATCTAAGATGAACACAGATGCAAAAATCCTCAGTAAAATACTAGCAAACCAAATTCAACAAAACGTCAAAAAGATTATACATCAATATCAAATGGAAAGGCATCCCATGTTCATGGATTGGAAAAATTAATAACATTAAAATGTTCATGTTACCCATAGGAATATACAGAGTTAACACAATGTCTATTCAAATTCCAAGGCATCCTCACAGAAATAGAAAAAAATCCTAAAATTCACATGGAACCACAAAGCCCTCACATAACCACTGTAATATAGAAAGAAAATCAACATTGGAGGCATCACATTTCTTGATTTAAAATTAAATTTAAGAGCTACAGTAATTATGTTATTGCCATAAAGACCCACAGACACACAGACCCATGAAACAGAATAGAAATCCTAGAAAAAGTCTATGTATATATGGTCAGCTAATTTTTGACAAGGACACTAAGTGAAGAAAAGACAGTCCATTCAATAAATGGTGCTGGGAAAACTGGATACTACACATAAATAATGAAACTGGGATCATATTACACAATACATCAAAATCAACTCTTAATGGACCAAAGACTTAAATGTAAGGTGGTTGTTGTTGTTAGGTGCTGTCAAGTCAGTGTCTGACTGATAGAGACCCTATCTACAGCAGATGAAACACTATTGCCATGCTTCTCTGCTATTCATAGGGTTTTCAATGGCTGGGGTTTTTGCTTGTTTGTTTTTGTTTTTGTTTTTGTTTTGAGGGAGAAGTGGGTTGCTGGGTCCTTCTCTGAAACCTACAGCATCTAGTGTTCCCAGGCTGTCTCCCATCCAAGTAGTAACCAGGCCCAACCCTGCTTAGCTTCTGAGATCTGACAGGATCAGATGCCACAGTGGTAGATTACAGGCAAATGTAAGGTTAAAACTATAAAATTCCTGAAGGAAAACATAGAGGGAAAATTCCTTGAAATTGACCTTGTCAATACTTTTTTTAATATGGCAACAAAATAAAAAACAAACAGGGGGGATTATGCTAAACTAAAAAGTTTCTTCACAGCAATTAACAGAATAAAAGGCAGCTTTAATATTAGGAAAAGATGTTTGAGCACCACTTATCTATAACACCCATATGTCTGTCAGCTTGTCATGTTGTGGGGGCTTGCATGTTGCTGTGATGCTGAAAGCTGTGCCATCAATATTTTAGGTACCCACAGGGCTAGCCATGATGAACAGGTTTCAGCTGAGCTTCCAGACTAAAACACACTAGGGAGAAGGACCCAGTAGCCCATTCCTGAAACAAATGTTATTGTTTTTAGGTACCGCAGAGTCAGATCTATCTCATAGCAATCATAGGTACAACCGAATAAAATACCGCTTGACACTGTGCCATGCCCAGCACTATGTCAGTCCTCTGTTATTCATAGAGTTTTCAATGACTGATTGTTTTAGGAATGAGCTGCTTTTCCCAGGCCAACAGCACCTGGTATTCCCAGGCAGTCTCCCATCCAAGGACTATTAGCCATTGTAAACACTATGAAGACCAGAGAAGCACTGCCAAAGATAGTGCAGAAAAATGAGCTCCATAGGCTGGAAGGCATTCAAGAAATGACTGTAGAAGAGTTGCCTCCTCAAAGTAGAGTCAATATTAATGACAGGAATGTAATAAAGCTCCTAGGATCTCCTTTAGCTGATGTGGCACAACTGAAAATGAGAAGAAACATAGTGGCTGCAAAAATTGGCTCAAACATAAAAAGATCATGTGCATGGCACAGTGTTGGGTACTGTTTTGTCCTACTGTATTAGGGTTACTATTAGTCAAACATGATTCAATGGCACCTAATAACAATATACGTATAAAAGGTTAACATTCAAAATATATAAAAAATTCACACAACTTGATAGCAAAAATAATATGATTTCAAAATGGATGAACGACCTGAATTGATGTCACCCAAAGAAGACATAAAAATGGCTAACAAATATGTGTAAAGATGCTCAACATCACTAACCATCAGGAATACGTAAACCAAAACTACTATGAGATATCGTCTCCCACCTGTTAGGATGGCTAGTATTGAAAAAACAAGAAATCACAAATGTTGGCAAGAGTGTGAAGAAAGACAACCCTTGTACACTATTGGTGGAAATATAGATTAGTGCTGCCGTTACCGGAAGAAAAAAGGGAGTTTCCTAAAGAAATTAAAAATATACTTACCATATGACCCAGCAATCCCTCTTCTGGATATTTATCCAAAGGAAATGAAATTACCACATCCCCAAAACACTTGTGCCCCCATGCTCAATGCAGCATTATTCACAATAGCTAAGAATTGGAAATAATCCCAGTGTCTATGGATGAATGCTTAAGAAAATGTGGTATATACCTATATTGTAATATTATTTGGCCTTTAAAATGAAAGGAAACTTGCCATTTGTGATAACACAGATGATCCTGGAGGATATTATGCTAATTGAAATAAACTGAATATAGAAAGAAAAATACTGCATTATCTCATTTATATACAGAATCTATGAATGAAAAAAATGACTATACAGAAACAAAGAATAAAATTGGGGTTACCAGGGGTAAGGATGAAATAGGGATGTGAGAGTCAAAGGGTACAAAATTGTAGTTATGTAGGATGAATAAGTGTAGAGATCTAATATATAGCATGAAACTATAACAAATAATATTGTATTATATACTGGAATTTTGCTAAGAGAGTAAATGTTAGACATTCTCTTCACACATACACTTATCACACAAATACACCACACACACACAAAGGTGACTATGTCAAATAAAGGCTACAAACTGCTTGCCTACAGTGAGCATTTCATTGTGTAAATGTATCAAAATATCATGTTGTATTCTTTAAATATATACAAGAAAAACAAAACAAAACATTTGGTTACATAAGAAAAGGTCATAACTTTCCATTTTTCCTATTAGGTATACATTTTTAACTATTTCCTTGAAATAAATATTTAGTATTCACATTGCTGTTGTTGTTAGTTGCTATTGAGTTGGTGTCTGACTCAGCAACTCTACAGTCAACAGGTGAAACAGTATTGTTGGTGCTTCTTTGCTATTCAAAGGGTGTTCAATAGCTGATTGTCTTTTAAGAGTGGGTTGCCAGGTCCTTCTCCCAAGCCTACGGTATCTGGTGTTCTCAGGCAGTCTCCCACCCAAGTTTTAACCAGGCCCAACCCTGCTTAGCTTCTCAGATCTGAGAGGATCAGATGCCACAGTGGTATGGCTGCAGGCAATATTCACATTAATGTGCATTAAATAATCATGTCCCACATATGTCTGTCACATTGTCATGCTGTGGGGACTTGCATGTTGCTGTGATGCAGAACATTATGCTAACAGTATTTCAGATACCAGCAGGGCCACCCACCGTGGATAGGTTTTAGCTAGGCTTCTAGACCAAGACAGACTAGGTAGAAACACCCAGCAGCTCATTCCCAAAACAATTAGCCATTGAAAAAACCTATGAATAGCAGAGAAGCACTGTCAATTGTAATGATGGAATATGAGCACCCCCCCAGGCTGGAAGGCATTCAGGAAACAACTAGGGAAGAGCTGCCTCCTTAAAGTAGTTGTTGTTGTTGTTAGGTGCCTTCCAGTGGGTATCTAACTCATAGCGACCCTCATAGGGTTTTCAATGGCTGACTGTTTCGGGATTGCCTTGGGAGTGGATTGCCAGGCCCTTCTCCCATTTTTGTGGTGCTGGGAATTGAACTTGGGACCTCAGAGACTGCAGCGCAGCACTCTACCCACTGAACTAAATCCCAGCCCCCCTTAAAGTAGAGACAAACGTAATGATGTGAATGGAGGAAAGCCCCTGGGTCCTCCAGTTGCTGATGTAGCACAACTCAAAATGAGAAGAAACAGTGTCCGCAACAATGGAGTCAAATATAAAAAGATCATGTGTATGGGACAGTGTTGGGTAGTGTTTCCTTCTGTTGTATACAGGGTCTCTATGAGTTGGACCCAACTCAACAGCATATAACAACAAATAATTATATGGACTGAAGGGAAAGCTACTGAAAATCCTAGAAAGCATATAAAGGATCCATTATAATAATATTCAATACACAGTAGAGCCTTTAAAGGAGACGGTAAACATAAAATAACTAGGTTGACAATTACTCGATACAAAGGTTGCCTAAGAACTTGCAGTCAATTTAACTTCTAGTTAAGTATCTTTTAGTCACCTGGCCTTGACCGAAAACATTCACGCTGAGTGAGCTTTATGTGATAATGTCCTGAGTAAGCAACACTGGAGGCTATTTATACTGGCAAGCAGAAAGAGGCTCCTGTCCTGGTAGAATGATGAAGATGACATCCTGACTGACTACAGATGGAGCAGGAAGAGAAGAAAGAACTTATAGTGTTGCATTAGGGGAGAAACAATGATTTTCTTTTTTTGCCATAGAATTTAAAAACAAGACAAATGTCATTTTCTGACCTACCTCTGTAAGCTCAAGAAGTCCTATTGTTGTTATGTGCCATCAAGTCAGATCCAACTCACAGTGACTCTATGTACAACCGACAAAACACTACCCAAAGCTGTGCCGTGCCCCGCACTATTGTCAGTGCTTCTCTGCTATTCATAGGGTTTTCAATGGCTGATTGTTTCAGGGTTGCTTCGGGAGTGGGCTGCCACATCCTTTCCCCATTTTCTCGGTGATGGGGATCAAACCCAGGGCTTCAGAGAACACAGAGCAGCACTCCACCAACTGAGATAAACCCCAGCTTCAGGAAGTCCTAGGCAGTGCTTATTAAATCTAGATATTTAATTCTGCCTTTAAAGTTATAATCCATTGGCTATTACCAAAAGAAAACTCAGAAAAGTCCAAGAACAGAAAATAGACATACTAACAAGAAATTTACTTGTATGAAACATGAGATAAAAACACTTTCTACAAATAGACATGAATATTAATTATAGCACTGTTGCACAACGGTGAGAAGCCAAGATCCAAGTTTATCAACTAGAGGGTGATGCATAAATTGTTGTGCAGTCATATAATGAAATAGTCAACAAGATGACACACATAATTTTGAGACTCAAGTCTCATAGGGTCTGAATAAACAAACAAACACCAGCCAGACCATATAGTACTTTGAACCCAGGCCCTGAAGCAAACCAATGTCCCCCTGTCCAGCAAACCAATCCCATTATCCCCAACGAACACTCCAGGAAGCAAATTTGCTTTAGGTTAAATATTTAAGAAACCAGATTGTACGGATACACCCCAAAGGAGAAGGAAAGGACTCTGAGTCTGCTTGGCTAGAAGATTATCTAGCCCACCTGGAGGCTTAACCATCTGATAGGTCCTTTCCTAAAATCTCATTAGAATTCTAAGTCCCATGATTGGGTAATTATCTGTTATCCCTAATAGGCTAAAATCAGCCACCCTGAACTGACCTCATTTGCATGTATCACACATTTGGTTAAACCCTACTCACACCTTATCATCTGATTGGCTACGTTACAACAAAGAACTGGTTTCTGATTGGTCCACAGAACTATATAGGCACCATACATAGACTGTGGGTGCTCTTGTGACTAGACGTAGAAGCCTCTTATGCCAGACAAGGTAGAGGAGCTCTTGTGATGGATCAAGACATCAAAGGGCCACTCAGCAAAGTAGCAAGATGGAGCAGTGAGCAGAAGCCCAACTGTACAGTAGAGAGGAAGAGCTGCTATTGGTTCAGGCAGCATCTATGAAAGCTGTAACAATTTAAGAGCTATGACATCTAAGAGCTGTGGCACTTGGGAGCCATGGCACTTGGGGCTGCACAAGGCCTACATGGGAATAAAGTGGAGCAGTCATGTCAGACCAGCCTCTAGGAGTGGTGGTTTTCTACCTGGTGCTTGAGCCCAGTGTGCCCCGGGCTCCCTGCTGGGCCCTGGGAGCTGTGAGACCCTGGGGTGGTGGTGGGGAAACGCCCACAGCAGATTTCCAGGGGCAATCCAGGATGCTAAATAATGACTGATAACACTTGGCCCCTATTATGGCTTGGATCCCATGTTGCCCTAAAGGCTGTATTTTTGAATATTAAATCCTTAATTGGTGGCACTGTTTGTGGAGGCCATGGGAACTTTGGGAGGTAAGATCCTAGCTTTTGTGGAAGTGGCTTGCTGGGAATGGGCCTTTGGAGGTTTATAACCAGAGCCCTGGTTCTAGCTGCTGTCTTCTTTCTGATCACTATGACGTGAGGTTCTGTGCCACAAGCCACACCATGCCTGCCCTGCCAACATTGGGGACTGATCCTGTAATGCTGCCCCCAATAAGTCTCTCTTCCAATAAAAATCTCTTCTTGAATAAGTTTGCTTCAGTTGGTTTCTCTGCCCAAGCAATGCACCATCTAATACAGCCCCAAATATCCAGGACTTTATTAACTGACATCTTCCTTAATTTTTGTCCCTGCTTCCAATTTAGGATGAGAAGAAGCCAAATATGCTTCCCTCACTACTCATATAAGCTGCCCACATCCTGTTTCCCCTTGCCAACACTTCCAGCCAGGAAGTATTTGAATACTTACCTTTTATCCACCATAAAATTGTAATACTTTACTTGACAACACCAATATAATATTTCCAAAACAAATCTAGTAAAAGTGCAAAGTTTTACAAAGCTGGATTGTGGGCAGATGGCTGTTACATTTTTCTCTATAATTTACTATGTGTTTAAATCTTTTATAACATTGAAAAGAAATGATAACACTATTCAAAGTATGAAATAAGAAATGTTTCTTTTGCAGCAATTGGTGCTTCTACTTGTCACAAAAAAACATGCATAGTTAAGACTGCCAGGCAGTGACTTTTTAAAAGAAGTAAACATCAAGTATTTTCTGATTTGACTTCCTGACCATCCTTAAAGGATTGCAAGATATTGACAGTTGCTCTCTTTAAAAATTTTTCTTTCTTCTCTTTTTGTAGTGAATGTGTGATTACACATACACATCAGCTTCATGTGACCCTTTGAGATCTTACCATTCCTGTTCCACAACCATTTATTTCTTTCATGCATCATTCATTTTTTAAAAATGATATATTACTTTTTTCCATATATATGAATGAAATGTTCACTGAAGAAATTTTGGAAAATATAGGATATCTATTAAAAAGGGGGGGGGCTGAGGTTTAGCTCAGTTGGTAAAGAGCTGCTCCACACTCTCTGAGGACCGGGTTTGATCACCACCACCTCAAACACAGAAGAACATGGCAATCTACTCCCGAAGCAATCCCAGAACAATCAGCCATTGAAAATCCTATGGGGGTCGCTATGAGTTGGACCCAACTCCATGGCATCTAACAACAACAACATAAAAAATTACAGAGACTCATAGTCAAACCACTCAATATATACTCAATATACATAGCAGAATTCCAATATATTTTTTCTAATAAATTACATATAGCACATTTTAAAATGTCTTCCAATTTCATTAATATTAATATTTTGTTGCGGTATTAGCCTGAGGTAATATCTACAGCCAAATATGTCCCTTACAGAGTGTAGAACTGGCACCTGGAAGAACAGCTTAACATTGGTGAATATTATGAATTTGTGAAATAACTATATTAATAAAGCAATAATAAATTAGGAACCATTAATAAAAAATTTAAATGCAATAAATATATTTTCCCCAATTATTCTGCAAATTTCATTCAGTTACACTGACAAATTTCCTTAAGAAAGAATTAAGTTGTGAACTACAGTGTTACCAGTGTCCTTTAGGGAAGAATATTTAGGGATCAGACTCATCCCCATACTTTCTCTCAAAGACCACTGTATCAATGAAAAATGATTTGGATTCAAACTTGGAAGAAATCTGCTGATCATTACCAATGGTCTCTTTAAAATTTGGGCATGTATCCAATGTAATCCTGCTACTTAATATTTGATTCTTTTCTGAACATGACCTTCTCTATAATTTTAGAAATCATTTAGAAGAAATCATTAAGACTTCTTTATATGACTCTGTGAAAGTCATTCTGATTCAATGTTACTTTCATAACATTATCTGAGGTCTGTGGAATAATTATGTTTTATAGTTATAGAAGTTAACACAGATCCAACATGAAATGGTTTAAAGCAAGAATATATAAAATACAGAGTGAAGGCACTGACCAATAGAAAAACGTCTGTGATAAAAATGTCTTACAGTACAAATCAGTTACATCAAAGGAAGAACATGCAGATTTATCCCATATTTAATGCAATACTTCTAGACAGTGAATCTAACCACCCTGAAGCCCCATGCAATGTGAGAGGTTAGTATAATCTAAAACGTAGAATCTCTAGTGAATTCTTTCAAATCTTGAGTTAGCTCAAGCATTCAGTGCATTTAGTCAAAGGAGTAGTTAATGCTTGCCCTGCATTTGTTATGACATGTTGAACAACTCTCCCATGCCACAACATATGTGTGGCTTGAGGGGTGGTATGGGTACAGCTCTGACTTCATTTCCCAGTGCATGCTGCACACCTGCACCTAGATGACTTAGAGACCCCTCCAACCTAGGGCCCCAGAAATTGAATACATTATTTCTCCTCCACCCTCCCTGCCTTCCAATCTCAGTCAATGGCATTGTCATACTTAGTTTCCCAGACAACAATGCAATTGCCCTTCTCAAATCCCATGATGAGTCCTATTTTTCTAGCGCCCCATCTCCATTCTGTCATATTACGTATTAATGCACTCTTATGATTTCAGTATGAAGGGTCCCCCTGGAAAGGCTAACGAATGGAAGGTTTGGTCCACAGCTGAATAGGGTATTAGGAGGTGGGACCTGGTTGGAGGAAGTAGGTCACTGGAGGTGTATCTTTAAAGGGTATGACTTGTCCTGGCCCTTTCTTGTCTCTCTCTGCTTCCTGGCTGCCCCACAGTGAGCAGTTTTTCTCTGCTACACACTTCCTCGGTGATGTTCTACCTCACCACAGGCCTCAAAACAATGGGGTCAGTCAGTGACCCTGGCCTGCAACCTCTGAAACCATGAGCCGGAATAAATCCTTCTTCTCTTGAGTTGTTCACCTCAGGTATTTCATCACAGTGCCCCAAAGCTGACTAACACACCTGCCTGTGAATCAATCGAGAAAGCTCATTGATTCCATCTCTGAAGTGTCCCTCAAGCCCAGGTCCTCCTCCTCTCCTTCCCTTCACTTTCACTACCTCTTCTACAGCTTTACATCAGCTCCTGGCTCTCTGTGAGCTAATCAAGGGCAACAGCTTCTAACTGATTCATTGCCTGAATTGGTCTTTTAGGAACATTTATTTGATCACATACATCTCGTCTTTAAAAATGCCCATGTGCTCACTGGTGCTAACAGGCATGACACCAAGGTCATCATCACTTGACGAATCTCTCTAATGAGATTCATCTTCTCCATGAAGCCCACCCTTTATGATTGTGAGGCTTGGGCAAGGATAGATGGAGGCCACGTATCCCATGTGGGAAGATGTTATTGTTGTTGTTAGGTGCCGTTGAGTCACTGTCTGACTCATAGTGACCCTACATACAACAGGTAAAATACTATTATCAGTGCTTCTTGGCTATTCATAGGGTTTTCAATGGCAGATTGATTTTTTTTGTGGAGGAACGGGTTCTGGGTCCTTCTCCCAAGCCTATAGCACCTGGTGTTCCCAGGTGGTCTCCTATCCAACTACTAACCAGGTCTGACCCAGCTTCTGAGATCTGACACAACCGGGTGCCACCGTACTATGGCTGAGGGCTGTGGGAAGATAAAAACTTATCAATCAAGCTCAGAAACCATTCAATATACTAGTTTTCTCTCTCAATAAATACAACTGCTTAAAGTACTTGGGGATCAGGAGTGAACTTAGGACTCTTAGACTCCTCAGAGTCCCACGTGGGAAACAGAGGAATAGGAAGGACAGGTTCTGGGCTCCAGTTGGCTCCAGATCTCCATTTCCTTCCACCAGTGGTTTCCCTCCATGAACAGTCTTAGGTGCAGTCTGTGGACACTTTTTGGCTGACGTCAGAGCTCACCCACCACTTCCTGCAAACAGCCCCTGGGGATGCTGATATTTGCTGTTCATTCCCACCCTCAAGAGAACTGCTACTGCAGGGGATCAGCACAGGCCTGGGAAAGAGCCCAGCAATCCGAGCTGGGTGTCCAGGGAATCTGGGCCTAGGGAGTGTGGGATACAGCTTGAAGTTCTCCTTGTCCCCACAGGCCTCTTTCCAGACTGACACCCATAAAGGGCTGGACTCAGGGCAGGGGCAGCTATTGCCCAAGGCTAAGGCGTGCAGTGTTTTCTGGCATGGCTTCCACACTGACAGCCTACCTCTTGGTTTCTGGAACCAAGGTCAGGCCCTTTCACCTCCTCCTGTCTGCACAAGCTGCATATGAATTCTTCACAAGACAAAGTTAGAAACATCTTTGTTGTCTACTTTGTATAGCTTCCCTACCATCACTTTTTTGTGTGTATCTGGTACCAGGGAACTGAACTCGGGGCCTCGTGCATACTTTGCAAGTGCTCTACCTCTGAGACACATCCTTCTAAAAACATTTTTTTAAATCGTAAGACAGGATCTTGTTAAGTTATTCAGGCTGCCTCCGGCCTGGAACTTACTATGATTCTGCCTCTGTTTCTTGGAGTGCTGGGATTACAGCTGTGTGCCATTGCACCTAGGTTGGTGGATATTTTTAACACGTCTTCTCTAGTGGACCTTGATTGTTCCTCTTCTTTGAATCTCCCAAGCCTACAACAATGCCTAACACATAGTACTCTTGTTAATATTTTGGTGAATGAATAGATTTATCTGTCAATCATATCTCTACTTTTGGCTCTCTTCTGTTTTTCTCTTCCTCAGCTTATTGTCATCTTTAAATTTGTAAGCTCAACAGGAGCTCCAGGAATTGAAAATAAAATAAAAACCCAACTCAGTTGGCAAGCGGGTAACAAGCTCTTTACATGTGGGTAAGGAGGGAAAGGGGATCAAAGACACTAAATTAGGACTCTAAAACCAACATTATGAAGAAATCACAGGATATGCCTCCTTGGTTGTGTGTAAAGTCACAGAGCAGCCACTTATATACCAGTGGTATGTTCCTGGAGAATTGTATTGTCATAATATACACTTCTGAATTATTGCACAGAATTCTAGAAGGAGCAGAGTAAAAAGATTGTTTACGTTTTCCTTTTTATTTTTTCACAATATCCCTAATAGTGTGGAGAGTGTTTATTCCTAAACAGCACAGCATGAAGAAATTTGGAGATGTTTGGCCTTCAGCCTACCTTCTTTGCTAACTCAGAGATGAATATTATCCAAGTGCTTAGAACAATATAATCTAAAATACAATATAATAAAAAAGAATCAATATAATCCAAGTGCTTAGGATAATGTCTCATCCTCCTATATATTGTTGTTAGGTGCCATCGAGTTGATATCCAACTCATAATGACCCTCACAGATTTTCAATGGCTGACTGTTTTGGGATTGCCTTGGGAGTGGATTGCCAGGTCCTTCTCCCATTTTTGGGGTGCTGGGAATTGAACTCGAGACCTCAGACACTGCAGCGCAGTGCTCTACCAACTGAGCTAAATCCCAGGCTCCTATATGCAGTCTCTGAGGTCTCGAGTTCAATTCCTAGCACTGCAAAAATGGGAGAAGGGCCTGGCAATCCACTCCCAAGGCAATCCCCATATAGTCGCCATTGAAAACCCTATGAGGGCCTCTATGAGTTGGATACCGACTCGATGGCACCTGACAACAACAATCCTGTATATTAGCTGACCTTATTTTCTATCTTTTCTTCTTTTTTTCTTTATCTCTCCACCTACTTATAATTATTATAATTAACCCTCTAATTCAATGACATTGATTTGCAGATACCCTTTCAACACTGGCACTTACACCACTACTTCATGAGTGCTTATATAGCATGATTTTAGGATATAAAATAAATTTTAAATTAGAATAACCATGACATTGAGATGATAATGAGCACAGTAGTCATTAAAATCATCACTAGAGATTATAACATCTGTAAAGAATTTTACTATTCATGTTATATCTACCAATAACAGGGAGTGTTTTTGTTATCAGCTGAGGTAAAGGCACCAAGTGTCAAAGGCATAAATATTTTGCAATTTTCTTTGCTAGCCAGCTTTGAAGTGATACGATTGAGATTATTTTTAAATTCAGTATATTTCATTTTTCAAATTTTACACGTCAACTGAGATTCTGCTAATATTTACTAACATTTAAATCATGCTTTTTAAATTCATGATTTAAAATTCATAAACTACAATGGGATTGGGTATTTTTAGATTGCTTCTTACATTCTCAGCACTTGAGCTACACTGCCAAGCTTTGTATTATAAAAGTAAAAAAGACAAGTTGCAAAGGGACAGAAAGGCTGTGCAAAAGAAAGAAAACAATGTCAACAGAGATGGGCTAATAATTGACTACAGCAATGTCCTCCTCTCCACAAGCACATAACTGGACTCTTAGTCTTTTTTGCATGTGACCAAATTCTGGCCAAGTCAGAAGTGATGCATGACACTTCCAAGTCTGGCACTTAAGTACATGTGATCTATCACATCTTTTCCTTTTTTGTGGTACCAATGGAAGCCTTGTATCAAAAATGGAAAAGTGACCAAATAAAAGAAAGCAGGAGCTCCAAATCATTACTTGGGTGATTTAGTAGGTACACAGTAATTTCGAAGATGGATTATGTGATTGATAAATAAATTCATGTTCTGCCCCTCAACTTTTCAAGATTATCTATCATGCAGTGGCCAGGCAACTTACCTAATAAAAATATGACAAAAATATCATCAAAAAGCACCCCTTCACTTCAAGCACAAATTAGTGGCTTATTTGGTTCTAGGGGATTTGCCAGCAAAAGCATATTTGTCCTACCCTTGCTAATATTGAAAGTTTATTTGCATTTCCTAATTCAAAACCAACAGGCTGGGATTTGGCTCAGTGGGTAGAGCGCTGCACTGCAGTCTCTGAGGCCCCGAGTTCAATTCCCAGCACCGCAAAAATGGGAGAAGGGCCTGGCAATCCACTCCCAAGGCAATCCCGAAACAGTCAGCCATTGAAAACCCTATGAGGGTCGCTATGAGTCGGATACTGACTCGACGGCACCCAACAACAACTAACAACAACAATTCAAAACCAAGGAAATGGTTCCTAAGTATGTTATATGAGGAGGAGTAACAACTAGGTTGTAATAGTCATTGCAGAAAATTGGGTTATTTATATTAGGAAATAGCTTTCTTCAACTTGAACTCTGTCAGAGGCAAAGCTATGTCTGGAAACTATCCCTTAGGAGACCTCATGTCACCAGAACCATGCCATAATTAATCCTGGTGGCATCATTACAATAATGCTTCAGCTCTTACAAAGCATACTTCTTGACAGCTTCTAAGCCTTGAGGCGTTCTATCAAGGTGATAAAAGGATAAGAGTCAATCAAAGAAAGAAGGGCTGCTGGATTGATAATATGCTAGTTTATGATGCTACACTAAAGGTTACTTCAAACATGACTGGAAGTATCTTGATGTGCAGCATTAAAAGATGACTTGTATTCTGTAGCCAATATAATCCTTAATGCCATTAGTACCCCCCCACCCCGGCCAACTCTATTGAGTTCCATGACACTGGGAAAATGGATATGCTCTCAGGAGTCCCTGGAAATCAAAGGTCAATTATCTAAGCACAGAAGCTACTTCAGTATACCATTTATTTTGGTGAAATTGAGACTTATAATTATGGAGGTGTTGGGGAATCTGGATTGACTCAATGGTGAATGAGAGGAAAACTACTATTAGCTCTCACAAAGACCACTGAAAGCTAACTCTTTAGGTTGATGCTACAACACAATCACTTTCCCCAGGACCTTCTTTTTCCTTAGGGACCGAAATAGCAACATTTTGGTATTTCTTTTGAAGTGATATGTCACCAACTGATGCCTTTTCCCCTTTCATTATCACCAGTGAACTCACTAAATGTTACCTACCAATGAGTAGTTGGTGGAAATTGAGCCGAGGTTGGAAGGATGACTGATACAGTCATAAACAATGAGTAACTAAACCACCTGAAGCCTGAACAATAGGGATAGCAAGAATCAAGATTCACCCAGGGTACAACCATTTGATAAAATGGATTTGTAAATTTCAGTAGTTTCTGGCATAGAAGACATGAAAACCACCAAAGAGGGGAAGATTTGGAGCACAATGAGACAGATGGCCATGTATCTCCCATAACCATTAACAAAAGATTAAACCATAGATAACATTCCCCATACATGATGTCAGAATAGTTCTTCCCAGCCTGCAAATGGCTTCTAATCTTCTCAGAACCAAAATTATCTTCATACACTTGCCACTGCATATGGAGAACAATATGGTAGAGAAGAAACATTGATCGATCACCAGTTAATTAGGTTTTATTACTCATTTTGGTCACTGAAATACAAAATATCTGTATTTTAGGAGAAAGATCTAGCAGCCTACTCATAAAACAATCAGCTGTCAAAAACCCTATGAATAGCAGAGAAGTAATGACATAGTACTGGGCATGTGTTGGGGAGTGTTTGTCTGTTGTACATAGGATTGGGGAGTTGGGTTCAACTGAACAGTGCATACCTTCCGACTGGATGGCACCTAACAACATAGTTAGACCTGACTGGATGGCACCTAACAACATAGTTAATTTTGAGTTAAAAGGGATTTGAGGCCGGGTGCAGTGACACATACCTATAATCCCAGTGACTCAGGAGGCAGAGGCAGGAGCCTCATAAGTTCAAGACCAGAGGCAGTCTGCATAATTTAGTGAGACCTTGTCTCAAAAAGTTAAAAAAAAAATGGACTGGGTGTGCAGTTCAGTGGTACAGCACTTGCAAAGAATACAAGCACAAGGCCCTGGGTTCAACCTCCAGTGCAAGAAAATAAAATAAAATAAAAGGGATTTGAGTCTCCTTGACATTCGTTGATTGCACATATCAAAGCCAAATGTGTTCTGATGTGTGAGTGGTGCCTCTCAGACTTCACATCCGTAAGGAAAAACCTATGAGAATGTTGGAATGAAAGAATGATATAATAGCAATAGTCCTATATATTTGATCAAATACACTGTTTTCTGTTACATCTATTTGGTCCCCTTTACACTAAGTCCTCGTTAGATTTGAACCTCTGCAAAAATTGGAGGGTATGCACTGTTCAATTGAACCCAACCCCCCAACCCTACCCCTTGTAGTGCATACAGCACAGCATGGAAATCAATGTTTGTTAATTTCTCTGGCCTGGCTCAATGACTTTGCTTCCTAAATATCTGGGCTCTAAAACACACAGAAAAAAAATCTGCATCACCCTCAACTCTAAGCACCCCCCCACACACACACATAAGGCAAGTCCAGATGAGGACTGACTATGGACAAGCCAATGATTATTTTAACCCAGCTACAGGATGCCCTGGGCTGGGGTTTAGCTCAGTTGGTAGAGCACTGCTCTGCACTTTTTGAGGCCCTGGGTTTGAACCCCAGCATCACAAAAATGGGAGAATGACCTGGCAGCCCACTCCTGATACAATTCCAAAACAATCAGCCATAGAAAAATTCTATGGATAGCAGAGAAGCACTGACATAGTGCCAAGCACAGCACAGTGTTGGGGAGTGTTTCATTCTGTTGTACATACAGTTGATCACCATGAGTTGGACCTGATTTGATAGTACCTAACAACAACAACAACAACACAGGATGCTCTAAACAACAGAGCCATGTTCATGTATTTTCTCATCCCCTCATCTCTTATTATAATGATCACAGTAAAGCTCAATTACCCACATCCTTGAAATAGTCTTTCATACTTTCCACACTGAAGATTTCCCAAGTATACCTTTTTTCCTACATGGCAAAATTAAATTTGGGTATCTTTTAGTAGATAGGAATAGATCAAGAAACTTCACTGATACCTCTCACCAAATCAGGAATACAATAATGAGCAAAACCAGATGTGACCTCTGCCCTCATGTGGCTTTCTGTCTAATAAGAGAGATGAGAATTAAATAAGTAAGATTGGAGATAAATATGTAGGTTCCAACAGTGGTATGCACTCTGAAATTCAAGAATAGATTTAGAACTTCCAGGGTATGATGAAGGATTAGAAGCTGTCTCCACATGACACAGTGAAGAAGCAGTCAAGATAAGAAAGGATAGACTCTGTTCCAAAGAGAGAAAGACTGGAAGAGCACAGAAATCACAAAGGAGGTGATAGGACAGTCTCAAAGCAGAGAGAACAGAAGGGCCACACAGGGAAGAGTGGGAAGGACAAGTATCCACTGGTGTCGACGGTGAAGAAGAGGAAACAGAAGCCTCATCCAAAAGGTAAGCCAGATGGGCCTGGCAAAGAGACTGGCAGTTCCACAGGAAAAGCCCAGTCTTTGCAACCCTTGGAGCCAGTTGGGAGCTTTAGTTAGACAGTGATTCTTCTTGCCTAAAGGGTCAGCATTGGTGAAAAGATCCATTTTGTCACACTCCATGTCTCAGAGGGCTGTGACTGGGCGCCATTTTGAGAGGAAACCTATTGTCTGAGACTGTGCTACTCCTGAGGCCTGAAAAAAAGGAAAAATCATGGGTCAGGGACCCTGGGGGCAATAACTCCAGGGTAGGACATGGTTGTGGCAGACAGTTGTAGAGAAGGGGAAGGTGTTATGCTGACACACTGAGAAGTTTAGGCAGTAGGAGGCTTGGATGAGGTGGATGGTAGCCCCACGCTCTGGGGGTGAAATAGACCCTGTCTCCTGAGGGGAACTGTGGAGACTGACAAATCCGGGCCAGGGTCAGCAGGCCTCTCCATTTCTGGAGCCAGCTGTCTGCCATGCAGTTCACTGCCTGTATGACTTAGAGCTCCGAGGCTCCGTGACAGCACAGTACTTGTCTCTGCAGCCTCAGAGTGTTCAATGTTGAGCATGATATGAAAGCACAGAGGTGGGTCCTCCAGTACAGATCTCAGCACCTTGTTTGCTTCCCCCTCTCTCCAACACACTCTACAGATCCCCTTGGCTTGGACATTAGCTGTCTAAGGGAGTACAAATTGTGAAGCTGCTGGCATGTGTGAGAATCTGCCCAATCCACAGTCTGCAAAACCACGTGTGGCCAATAGAAGCTCTAGTTATGCAAAGAAGGGAAGTTCCTGTAGTGAAGACATCCACCCTTGACTGGTCCAGGCTCAGTGCCTACATAAAAAGTTGTTGTTGTTGTTAGGTGCCATCGAGTCAAGTCCGGCTCATAGCAACCCTCATAGGGTTTTCAGTGGCTGTTTCGGGATTGCCTTGGGAGTGGGTTGCCACGTCCCTTCTCCCATTTTGCAGTGCTGGGAATTGAACTCGGGACCTCAGAGGCTACAGTGCAGCACTCTACCAACTGAGCTAAATCCCAGCCCACATAAAAAGTAGAAAAGTTAAAAAACTCCAACTTTAACTGACCACCATCTCCACATGACAGACTCCAATATTAGAGGACACAGAAAGAAGTTACTCCAGCACCCTTTCATTTTTTAAAATTATATATATATTTTTTTCTAACATAATTTTTTCTTTCTTAATTTTCATTTTGTCTTTTGCTGCTTGTGTTTTTCTGTTTAGTATACTTTTAGTATTATTTTTACTTCATTTATTTTTTAAAAGATCTCTTAGATTTTTTATTACTCTTCTTATGTTTATCTAATTTTGTTTACATTTTTTCTTTTTTGTACAGTTTTTTTATCTTTTGTTATCTCTCATCCTAATTTTCTTCTTCTTTCTTCTTCTTTTTCCTTTCTCTTAAGCCTTGCTAGTTTCTTTTCCCCTTTTCCTTGCCATCTTCTTTATTTTAAACAATTACAATTTTTACTTTCACCCTAAATTTTTTTTATGATGCTGGGGATTGAACCCAGGGCCTCAATACACGCTAAGCTACTGCTTTACCAATGGAGCTAAAACCCTAGCCCCACCCTAAATAATTTTTATCTTCATACCTTATTCTACATTATTGGTGACATTTTCTATTCTATGGTCATTGGTGGTACAGTAGTTGGATTTAGTTAATTTTAAGTGTATTTCCATATCTAATTTGGTCTGATATTGTACCTGCTACAGTGCTTTGTCTTCTTCTGAGTGGTACTGAGGATGAGCTCTCAAGAGAAAGCTGCTTACTAAGAAAATTCCCAAATAAAACTGAAGAGATTTCCATCTCAACAGATGCACAAATCACAAAACACAAACATAACACTTCAATTAAAAAACACAGATTAGAGGTCTGGGGGCAAGATGGCAGACAGATAACACGCACCTTCTGTCCTGGAGTAAAGGGAAGCCTCAATTAGGGGTTTAGAACTCACATTGAACAGATAGAAACAGTGATAGTTTAGATGGGGAGATAGAGGATGAAACTGGATGAACACTGAAATCGAGCATTTGGCTTCGGAGAAGCTACACAGAGGCCAGTAGCGGGACAGCCATTCTGCCATTTTGCCCTCACGCAGACGGCGGGATAGAATCCCGGAGACTCAGAGGAGACTTCGCACATACACCCACGGGAGCCGGACCTAACACAGAGTGCAACCTTGACATCACACTGTCACCCTGCCTGCGGGACACAAACTACAAGTTTCAGGTGAGTCAGTTTGAGGTGGCACACGGAATCGCCATCTTTAGTGGCGTATGTCCTGCAGCCTGAGACGCTGGGTTGTTGTAGGTCCCTCATGCGAGGAAATAGGGATCAGATCCACGAAAGTAGATACTTGAGGGTACGGGGAGTGATCGGAGAGGGATCTGGGAAACCAGTGCCAGCCTTACGCGTCCAGAGCTGAAACGTGGCTCCCTCCCTCCTGTTGTGGCGGGACAGTGGTGCAGACGCAATCTCCACAGACATATGGGCACACATACACCTGGATCCCAGACACACCAGAGGGAATCCCAAGTCATCCCACTGCATTGTAGAGAAAGGTGGGGTCTGCGGAGGCAGCTGAGCCCCACGCGGACAGAGTGCTCCTTTTTGGCAGAGCCTAGTGGCACAATTAGACACAATAAGAGCAGTTTCGAGCACAATCGCCACACACGGACAGATCTGCTACAGATTCCCTCCGGGGAGGTTGGATATCATCCTGCCCACAAGAGGATTTGGTCCTCCAAGTGATCTCCCAAGTGGGCAGAAAGCCCTGGAATAAAAAAATACACGATAGCAGCCATATTCCCTCCATGCTATAGGCTTTGGGCCGGAAATCTCTGATTTGGGGAATTGGGGCCTGAACTACGTAGGACAGGGATAACTTCAGGGAGGACCTCAGAGGTTCCACTGCCTCTCAAACAATACAATAGACACAGAATATTTCATGGAACCATCTCTTTGGGCATTCAGTGTCCCACTTAAACCCAGGACATTGTGGGGCAATCCACCATTTTCTATGTAATTGGCAAAATCTCTATAGTCTAAGACAGACTGCTCCTGCAGATTGTGTGAAAACACTGCCATCCTGAGTTCTGGTGGGAGCACTGCTTCCTGCAGTATCGACTTCACCTGGTGGAACCGGGTGTCCACAGTCCAGATTCCACCTGCAAGAAAATACAAGGGTTTCTTTTTCTCTTTCTCTTTTTCTTTTTTTCTATGGGGATTTGAATCCAGGGTATTGCTCCTGCTTGCTTTGTAGGTGCTGGACCACCATGCTGCACCTCCAGCCCATATTTTTTACTTTTTGAGACAGGGGCTTGCTGGGTGGCGCAAACTGCCTCTGATCTCAGGCTTGTGATCCTCCTGCCTCTGCCCCCCAAGCCGCTGGGATTGCAGGCATACACCACCGCACCTGACTACAAGTGTTTTTATATGTGTGTGGGAGCGTGTATGCATGGTTTTTTATGTATTTATTTATTTTTTGTTGTTGTTTTGTGCGGGGGTTTGAAACCAGGGTCTTGCGCCTGCTTGCTTTGTAGGTGCTGGACCACCATGCTGCGCCCCCTGCCCATATTTTTTACTTTTTGAGACAGGGTCTCGCTGGGTTGTGCAGGCTGCCTGTGATCTCGGGCTTGCAGTCCTCCTGCCTCCGCCCTCCAAACCACTGGGATTGCAGGTGTACACCACCACACCTGACTACAAGTGCTTTTTATATGTGTGTGGGAGCGTGTATGCGTGAGTTTTTTTTTCTTTTTCATTTCTATTTTCTTCCTTTCTTTTTTTACTCTCTTCCCTTTTTCTATTCTCCTTCTCTTTTTCTTAAGCTATATATGTGTCTTTGTTTTAATTATTTTACCCTTAAATCTTAACCTTAGTTTTAATTTTGACAGTTATTTCCATTAGCCTGTGTCTTCCACCTCCTTTTTCCCCCTCTTCTGTCACCAGATTCCCCCTTTTCTCACCCTACAGAAGAGAAACAAAATTTATCACCTCCCTAGCCCCTAGCCCCATTGGAATTGGGCTGGTGGACTAAAGAGAGAACCACACAGACCAAAAAGCCAAGAATATACCCAGCTTATAAACTCAAATAAGCACCAGAGATTCAGCACCACACAATCTCAAAGGAATAACAGAGGGAGATGTTCTGCGCACTCAGGAGAGACGGATTCTACTTCCCAGAACATATTATGGGTAAACAAAGTAAACCTTAAAAAAACACAAAGGGGCAGGATGGATCTGAAGGCCCCACAGAGCAAAGCCCGCCAATAAATAACTCCAAGGACTCTCAATTCTTAGAGATCTCTGATTCGGAATTCAGAGTCATCATTATAAATATGCTAAGAGAAATTAAAACAAATATGACAAGCACCCTGGAAATCCTTGAAAAGAAGGTATCTCACTGGAATCCATTCTATCATCCCAGTTAGAAATGATAAGGAAAAACCAAGCAACTCTCCTTGAATCTCAATCCAAGTTAAATGAATTGAACTCGGCTAAAGAATCCTTTTCATCAAGACTGGATGAATCTGAGCTGAGGATTTCCAATTCTGAAGATGCCATAAATGAACTTAAATACAAACAGTCAGAAATGGAATCAATGATAAAGGTATTTAAAAAAAGATTTCCAGGAGAACTCAGATAGAATGAAAAAACGAAACTTAAGAATTCAGGGCATCCCTGAAGGAGAAGAAAGATCCAGTGGAGGTCTTCAAAATCTAGTAAAGGATATCCTCAAGGAAAACTTCCCAAAGATAGTACAAGAAATGGATATATACACCAGTGAGACATTCAGGACTCCTTTGAAGGCCGACTTAAGTAGATCATCCTCAAGACACGTCATTACTCACATGCTGTCGTTAGAGACCGGGGAAGCTATCCTGCAAGCAGCAAAACAGAAACCCCTTATTATTTATAAAGCAAAACCTATTAAAATTACTGCAGACTTCTCCATATCAACATTGAAAGCTAGAAAGGAATGGACACAGGTGATTCAAATCCTAAAAAAAAAAAAAAACAATCTCCAGCCAAGACTAATATATCCAGCAAAATTATTTTTGAAAACAGATGAGGAATATAAGACATTTAATGACATTGATGCTTTTAAATGATATGCAACCACCAAACCAGCAATGGAGAGGATTGTAAATCAACTACCACATCCAGGAGAGATAAGACAACCCTATCAAGGAAAACAAAGAACTGGTTAGCTGAAATGAGTGCAACCCAAGAAAGGACCAAAGCAAACATGATTCATAAATCAGTAACAGGTAATGATTGGGTATATAACAATAAATGCTACTCAATAATCACTATTAATGTAAATGGTCTTAACTCGACAATTAAGAGACAGAGGTTGGCTAATTGGATGAAAAAGCACAAACCATCAATATGTGGTATTCAAGAAACTCATTTAACTCACAAAGACTGGAATAAACTGAGAGTTAAGGGCTGGAAAAATGTATACCTACCAGGGGGGGAACAAAAGAAAGCAGGTGTTGTAATACTAATTTCAGATAGACTAAATTTCATTCCAAAATTAATTAGAAGAGACAAAGGAGGACATTATATTTTAATACAAGGAACAATTGATCAAGAATCAATAACGCTCCTTAATATTTATGCCCCAAACATAGGGTCACCTAGCTTTATAAGACAAACTTTATGGAATATAAAGAACTTTACTGGACCAGAATTAATAATTATAGGAGACTTCAATACCCCACTTTTATCAGGAGAGAGGTCATCAAAACGAAAAATCAATAGAGAACCGTCAGATCTAATCTCCACCCTAAACCAGTTGGATCTCACAGATATATACAGAATATTTCATCCACATGATGAGGAACAGACATCTTTTCAGCTCAACATGGAGTGTTTTCTAAGATAGATCATATACTAGTACATAGAACTCCCTCAACAAATACAAAAAAGTAGAAACTATCCCCTATTCTTTATCAGATCACAATGGGATAAAATTGGAGGTCAAGAGCAAGAATAATTCCAGAAACTTTACAAACTCATGGAGACTGAATAATACAGTGCTGAATGACCCATGGATTGTTGATGAAATCAAGTTGGAATTGAAAAAGTTCCTACAATCAAATGATGATGAAAACACATCATACCAAAACATATGGGATACAGCAAAGGCAGTCTTAAGAGGGAAGTTTATAGCATTAAGTGCCTTCATCAATAAAATAAAAAAGAGACAAATGACCTAATGACGCATCTTAAGACACTAGAAAACCAACAAAAAAATCAAGCCTAAAAGGAACACCAAAAAGGAAATTACAAAAATAAAGGGAGAAATATCTCAATTAGAATCCAAAGAGATAATTCAAAAAATTAATAAGACTAAGAGCTGGTTCTTTGAAAAGATTAGTAAAATAGACACCCCTCTGGCTAACCTCCTCAAAAAGAAAAAGGAAAAATACAACATAGTACGGATTATGACAGACAATGGGTCCATAACCACCAACTTCAATGAAATACAGAAAATTGTCAGGGATTACTATGAGAGACTGTATTCCCAAAAATATTAAAATGCAGAAGAAATGGACAAATTTATTAACATATATGACCTACCAAAGCTAACCCCAGAAGACATAACTGACTTAAACAAGCCTATTACATATACAGAAATAGAAAAGGTAATTAA
This sequence comes from Pedetes capensis, assembly GCA_007922755.1. Lineage (NCBI taxonomy): Eukaryota > Metazoa > Chordata > Mammalia > Rodentia > Pedetidae > Pedetes > Pedetes capensis. Next base: position 2,495 of record VMDO01022402.1, on the reverse strand, counting down.
AAGTCTCCCAACAAAGAAGAGCCCAGGTCCTGATGGATTCACAGCAGAATTTTACCAAACCTTTTAAAGAAGATATAAAACCTGTCTTCCTCAAATTATTCCAAAAAACAGTAAAGGAGAGAACACTCCCAAATACATTCTATGAAGTTACCATCACCCTGATACCTAAACCAGGAAAAGATTCCTCTAAAATAGAGAAGTATAGACCTATCTCCCTTATGAATCTAGATGCAAAAATATTTAATAAAATTCTGGCAAACAGAATCCAGCAGCTTATAAAAAAGATTATCCATGATGACCAAGTGGGATTTATACCACAGATGCAGGGCTGGTTTAACATAAGGAAATCAATTAATGTAATCCAGCATATCAAGAAACTGGCAAACAAAAACCACGGGATCATCTCAATTGATGCTGAAAAGGCCTTTGACAAAGTACAACAACTTTTCATGATAAAAACATTGGAGAAGATAGGTATAGCAGGCAAATACCTTAATTTCATAAAAGCCATTTATGACAAACCTGCAGCCAACATTATATTAAACGGAGAAAAACAGAAACCATTTCCTCTTAATCTGGAACAAGACAAGAATGTCCTCTCTCTCCTATTTTATTTAACATAGTAATGGAAGTCCTGGCCTGGGCAATCAGACAAGAGAAAGAAATCAAAGGGATACAGATTGGCAAGGAAGAGGTCAAATTATCCTTATTTGCAGATGATATGATCTTATACCTGAAAGACCCCAAAACCTCAATCAGAAAACTTCTGGATCTAATTAACTCCTTCAGCAAAGTCACAGGCTACAAAATTAACACACAAAAATCAATAGCTTTTCTTTATACCAATTCCAAACAGGAAGAGAAGGAAATTTCAGGAAAAACACCATTCATGATAGCCCACCAGAAAATTAAATATCTTGGAATCAATCTAACCAAAGACCCTTCAGATCTCTACAAGGGCAATTTCAAAACATTAAAGAAAGAAATAGCAGAGGACACTGAAAAATGGAAAGACCTCCCTTGCTCCTGGATAGGGAGAACTAATATAGTAAAAAATAGCTATCCTACCAAAAGCAATCTATAGATTTAATGCAATACCCATTAAAATTCCACTGACTGACTTTACAGAAATAGAAAAAATGATCCAAAAATTCATATGGAACCACAAAAGACCACGTATAGCCAAAACACTCTTAAGCCGCAAAACTAACGCAGGTAGAATCACAATCCCTGATTTCGAGCTATACTATAGGGCAGTGGTAGAAAAAACAGCTTGGTACTTGCACAAAAATAGGCCTGAAGACATCTGGAACAGAATAGAAGACCCAGAAATACCTCAAAACACCTATAGCCACCTGATTTTTGACAAAGGAGCAAAGCAAGTAAACTGGAAAAAGGACAGCCTCTTCAACAAATGGTGCTGGGAAACATGGTCATCCGCATGCAGAAAAATGAAAGCTGACCCCCATCGCTCAATATACACAAGAGTTAACTCAAAATGGATAAAAGCTCTCAACATAAAACCAGAAACTTTAAAACTTATAGAAGGCAAGATAGGCAATATACTCCATCATATAGGCATAGGAAAGTATTTCCTTAATAGGACTCCAATTGCTCAAGAAATTGCAACAAGAATAGATAAATGGGATTACATGAAGTTAAAAAGCTTCTGCACTGCAGAAGAAACAGTTAACAGAGTCAAGAAAAGCCCCACAGAATGGGAAAAAATCTTCACATTTTATACATCAGATAAATGTCTAATTACTAGAATTTATAAAGAACTCAAGAAAAAAACTCCAAAAAAAAACAACCCAATACACAAATGGGCAAAGGAACTGAGTAGACAGTTCTCAAATGAAGAGGTCCATAAAGCCATGAAACACATGAAAAAATGCTTAGTATCCCTAGCCATTAGGGAAATGCAAATTAAAACAACTCTGAGATTTCACCTTACACCAGTAAGAATGGCCAAGATCAATAAAACAAATAACAACAAATGCTGGTGAGGTCGCAGCAAAAAAGGAACACTATTACATTGTTGGTGGAGTTATAAATTGGTCCAGCCACTGTGGAAATCAATATGGAGATATCTTAAAAAACTGAAAATAGATCTACCGTATGACCCAGCTATAACACTACTGGGAATTTACCCAAAGGAAGATGGGTCATCATACCACTGAGACATTGGCATCTCCATGTTCAATGCAGCACTTTTCACAATAGCAAGGATATGGAATCAACCAAAGTGCCCTTCACCAGAAGAATGGATAAAAAAACTATGGTACATATACACGATGGAATACTACACAGCAATCAAAAAAATGAAATAAGGACATTCGCAGCAAAATGGATGGAATTAGAGAAAATTATTTTAAGTGAGTGAACCCAAGCTCAGAAAGAGAAACACCACATGTTCTCACTCATATGTGGGAGTTGAATCAAAATTATAAGAAGGAAAAATCCTATTCAAAGGTCAGATCAAAATAAAACGAAAA
>VMDO01022401.1:0-33538 GCA_007922755.1 Pedetes capensis | reverse complement strand
TAATAGATTGATACTGTACATCACAGTGAAAAACTCCTGATGGATAAAATTATGCATTACTTTTAAATTTTATTTATATTTCATTTAATGTTGTATATGCAATTCAACAGAAATACACATATATTGAAAAATATTTATATAGAAATATGTTACATTTACATATAAGCTAATATATAAATGAAAAATTTCTTTATGCACATATATTTGTATAAAATGCACTTCTAAAATTTGAGCCTCAAATAGAAAGTAGAATTGCTGACTGGAAAGTAAAAATTTAGAGAGTTTCACTTTCCGTGATGTCTCAAAAATTTTAGTAACATTTTGAAGACGCTATATCTATAGCCATGGGAGAAGGACCTGGCAATCCACTCCCAAGGCAATCCCGAAACAGTCAGCCATTGAAAACCCTATGAGGGTTGCTATGAGTCGGATATCGACTCGACAGCACCTAACAACAACAACATATCTATGGCCACATCTTTGAAACAGGTTTTGTAAGGTAGAAAGAAATACTGAATAACCAACCTGTTTATTCTCTTATGTTTCCAGCATCCTGACAATCAAGCAAGATCATGTAACTAGGCCACTGAATTGTGACCAAAATAAAGTATGTCACTTCTGAGATGTTGATGCAAGTATCTATGTACAGTTCGCCATTCTCTCTCTTTCTATGGTGCTTCTTTTGCGGGGGCCTCAAGGTTCATCTCTAGGATATAGGGATTTGTCAGCCTGGATCCCTGACTGACTATGTGGATGGAGGTGTTCTACAATCATGGTGTAGTGTAGTTGAAAAGTAAAATGTCATAGCATTGAGTCTGAGATTTTGAGGGGTGTGTTTGTGTGTCTGTGTGTGTTGTTACTATATGACATACCCTGTCCTCATAATTGCAAGCATTTTATTTACAGAAGATAATCTATACAGAACATTATATTTGGAGATTACTCTATCTCTAAGGTCCCTCCTTAAGTCAAACAGAATACTCATTTAATATCAAGTGATTAATATTTACTTGGGTGATATGGCACATGCTGTAATCCAATGACTCATGAGGCTGAGGCAGGAGAATCATGAGTTTGAGGCCAGAGACAGCCTGTTAGACTTAGTGACATCTTGTCTCAAAAAAAAAAAAAAAAAAAAATTAAAAGAGCTGCAGGTACAGCTCAGTGGTATAGAATTTGCATGGCATATGTAAGACCCTAGGATCAACATCCCAGTGCTGCCAAAATAAAGTGATTAATATAATTTTTGTTAAAAAATGTGATTTCAATTGTTTTCTCAATAGTGATATAAGTTCTTATTTAAGACAAAAATAGCATAGATCCTGTTCCTGAATATATGCCAGAGCATGAAAACAATGCAAAACTACAAACAAGGTTTCAAGTATGCAAGTTTAAAACAAAATAAAACAACAAACCCAAACATGAAAATGGCCATGTACTGTCAACTGGGACACTGGCAAATAGAAACAATTAACTCACTGATTTTTTTTTTCTTTTTAACAAGTTGGTTTCACATACAGATAGCTTTTATTCTTTTTATTAGTAATTTTTTCTCACTATTCATTCAAACACAAACATTATTTGTCTACTACGTGCCAGGCACAACAAGAATTCCAGAAATACAATGACAAATGGTGCTTAGCCCGAAGAGATCATCTAACAACTAGAATCTGTCTCCTTAGATGCTCCAATAGAGGTATGGAATGACACTGGGAACACTGTAGATAAAAAATGTTTCTAAGGACTGTTGGGTAAGAAAGTACATAAAAAGGTAACCTTTGGCAATCTTGGAAGATAAAAAAGAGTTTGATATATAACAATACTACAAAATAGAAGAAATACATAGGAGTTGAACTTGATAAACCACCAAATTATAAGAAAATAGGTCATATTTTGGTAGAATTTTTAAAAATTCAGTAAAATTGACAGGTGGGATTCATATACCAATAAGCTAAGCAATGTATTAAAAAGAAAAGAAAAAAAATTTGAAGTGTCAGGCAAAAGACTTGGGACTCTATTCTCAAGGGTTAGGAAAGTGCTTACATATTTGAAGCAGGAAGATGACATCCCAAATTTTTATGTTAGAAAGCTTCTCCTGGAAGCAATTTGGAGATTGGATTGTCAGGGGAAGAGATGGGAGGCTGTGACTGACTGGCATCTTTCATAACCCTCCATGTAAAGACTGACTGAGGCTTGAAGAAAAACAGCTCAAGTAGATAGAGAAGGACTCTGTAAATTTAAGAGATGTACAGAAGTTTGAATCAGTAAGACTTAGAGATCAGTAGGATGTGGGAAGAGAAAGGAAAAAGGAAAATTTCTAAAGTGTCTTTCTCAGTGAAAGAGTGGGTGGTGACACCAAATACAGTATTTAAACATATAGGAAGTAGAACACTGGAAATAGGGTGGTAAAAATCATAGGACTAGGGGTTGAGGATATAGTGTAGTGATAGAACATCTGCTTAGCATGCATGAGTCCTTAGGTTCATTATCTAACACCATGAGAGAAATATATATATATAAGACCTATAGAACATGATGGAAGAAGGACCTGGCAACCCACTCCTAAAAATCAATCCACCATTGAAAACCCTATGAATAGCAGAGAAGCACTAACAATAAATGGCCTGTTGTAAGTAGCGTCATTATGAGTCAGACACAGACTTGATGGTGCCTAAAAACAATAACATAGAACATGACATAATAAATGTGCAATAGTTAAAATTACAGATTCAAGTAACAGGAGGAGAATATTCTTGCTGGTTTAATAAAAGGAAAGAAATGGCTTCAAGTGTATGGATAAGCATTGGCCCATCTAACAAGAATCCAAAGTTAGAGCAAGTTCTAGTTGACTAGTTCAGTGATTTATAATAGGCATCAGGGACCAGATTCTTTATTCTTCTATGGTCTATAGTGGCTTTGTCATATGTTTATTGCCTTCTGTGGTCACAGGATGGCTCTCAATATAATAATCATGATTATGTATTTATTATCTTGTTTATGTTATGTAGGAATATACTGCTACTTTTCTACATTCTTTTTTAAATGTATGGAAACCTTAAGATGGCCACTGAAAATGTGTTGTCAAATTAGCTCAAACTGTTTTAGGCCAACCCATCATGTGGAAAAAGGAATGAGATTAACAAAATTAGCTCCTGGTAACAACACTCTAGTCCTGCAACAGGGGTTGGAAATTCAATGGAAGACATCTAAACACAGTCAGAGTTCTACTAGGAATGAGGAGTAGAGTGACAGATACTACTAGGTAGATGACCAAACATGTTGACAAGGTCAAAACAATTGGGTTAAAATTTGAAATTTATTTATTCTGAAGATGTTCTCAATGGGGAGAAAAATGCAGAAAAGCAAAGACTTTTCAAAAAGTCAAGTGAAAAATATCTTTTGTTTTAGAAAATAGTGAGAAATGTACCCTGATAACAACAATCTATTAATGTAATGAAGAGGAAGAGATCAAAATTCACCCCACAGTTTGTATAGCTCTCAAGACGATATGCCAAGTGCCAATTCCACATGGAAATCATTGCCTTTCTTACATGTATGAAAGCGTGTGTTTGTGCACAATGTATGCACATACACGTACAAAATGCAGTAGCTCACTCATTCCTTTAATCCCAAGAGAAGCATGCCCTAAGCTTGCTCCAGGCCATTCCTTTTAAAACAAATCTAATTCTTTCACTGGAGTATCATAAATGGAATAGCAGATGTTAAAGTATATCCTGGGATCTTCCAAAGGCTGCTGACTTTACATTACAGTTATTAATGGTCAAATCTCACTGATCATTAATAATTCAAGAATATGAGCAAATTCATGAAGGTGGTGGGGAGTCCCTTAGGGTATTGGTGTCAGTTTGCATCAGGACTTCAGAAAAGAGGAGGAAACATTCTGAATGAAATGAGAGAGAGACAGTGAAGGAAAGAAATTTAGGGGCATGGCCTCTGAAATCTTTAGCACAGTTACTAAAAATATAAAATACTGGTAGTGTTTTATTTCTTATGGGAACATTGGGAAGCAGAATATGATATTCCCCCAGATACAGGGTGAAGTAGAGATTGTGCACACTGAGAGGGCAAAAGTGGAGCAGAAGAATGGAAATGCCAGCCTTTGAAAATTCACAAATTATGGGGAAGAATGAGACATAAGTAGAGTATAGAGAATTAGGGGAATAGGGCAAATTTATTCAAAAGCCTAGGAGCAGGGGGAACCTCTTCAGATATCTAGATGACACAGCATTAGGAACACAATCCTTTGCCCAATGTATTCATATTTCAATTGCCTGATAATGAACTGTAATTCTTGATGTGGGCAATGTTCTCACCTGAGTATTTGAGTTTTTCCATATCATGACTCAAATTTTCCTTTCCTATTTTACTCTTCACCATTTTTCCATAAATTCTGTGTTCAGGCTACACTACATAATGTACTGTGCAATTTCCTTTCTAGATTTTTTCTCTCCCATCAGTCTTTGTGATGTTCTGTATTTTTCTTTCCAACTTAGTATGTCTAGCCGACTATACCTGGTCCTTTGGAATCACTCTGCCTCTAAATTCTGCTTTAAATCCCTTACTTTCTTACTTGATATGCAGTGGTATGGCCCAGAATGAAAATACATAGAAAGGGCTTATCTGTTACTTAAGAAAAAAATAGGACATGAACAATTAACATAAGCACAAAGTTTCAACTTATTTGCAAGGTCATTTCTAAATGTAATATTTAGAATGGCACTGTGGCTCATGCCTGTCATCCCAGCATCTCAGGAGACTCAGAAAAGAAGATCATAAGTTCAAGGCCAGAGGCAGCTCATGCAATTTAGGGAGACCTTAATTCAAAATAACAAATAAAGAAGGAGCTGGGATGCAACTCAGTAGTAGAATACTTGTCTAGTGTTCATAAAGCCCTGGGTTCAACCTTCAGCACTGCGGAAAAAGAGTGTGTGTGTGTGCGTGTGTGTGTGTGTGTGTGTGTGTGTATACATACACACACACACATACATATTTATAATATATATGTGTGTCTATATAGATATACACACAAAAATACTTATATACTATTTATACACGTATTTTATATGCACATGTATATATACACACATATATGACTCCATGGCATCTAACAACAACATATGTATGCACTTATTATTATAGAACCTCATGGCTAAATAGTGTGTGTGTGTGTGTATATATATATATATATACATATATATATATATATGTATGTATGTATATGTTATATAGCTACCCTATGTACATACAACAGGCGAGACATTACTGCCAGTACTTCTCTGCTCTTCATAGGGTTTTCAATGCCAGATTGTTTTTTGGGAGTGGGTTCCTGGGTCCTTCTCCCAAGCCTACAGCACCTGGTGTTCCCAAGGAGGTCTCCTATCCAAACACTAACCCGTCGTATCTCAAGTTAGCTTCAGATATCTGATGAGATCTGAAGCCATAGGGCTACGGTGGCAGGCCAGTATATACATACATACTATTTAGCCTTGAAGTTGGAAAATCTATCACATTGTAGCATCAGTTAGTAAATGTTTTTCCTGTCCTTGTCATGTCTACTACTAAAACTTGTTGCTTTTTATTTTTTACTTATATTTATTTATATTATGGGATGCTTTCATGTGGTTTTCCAAAAGACATCAATCCTTAACCTCAGTTTCTCTGTCCAGAGCAACTTATCATGAAAATTTGGTAATTGTTGTTATTCAGTTATTTTTTGTTTTTGTTTTGTGTTTTATATGTTCATATTGTCTTTAATTTTCATTTTTTATTTTCTCCTTTATTCCCTTCTTTTCCTCCTTGAATGACACTGGGATTTATCTATTATTATTATTATTATTATTATTAGTAGTAGTAGTAGTAGTACTTGGGGCCTGAATTCAGGGTTTCACATATACTTTGCTAGTACTCTGCCACTGAATTTACTCCCTGTGCATTTTGAAATTTTTTTATCTTGAGGTAGGATCTCACTAAGTTATACAGGCTGCTTCTGGCCTCAAACTCATGATCCTCCTGCTTCTGTCTCCTGAGTTGCTGGGATTACAGTCATACACCAATGCATCTGGGTGATTCTGGGACACTGTAATGGGCAAAATGAAGGCAAGGGAAGTATGTTTAATTAAGTGTAACTCATCCTATCTACCCCAAATGTATATTCAAAACACCTCAAACCTAGTTTATACTAATAGATCTTTACCCCAAATGATTATAATTCCATCACTGGCCAGTGCCCCATGTTATTATTCACATTATTATAACATATTAAGAACAACATCCCTTGAGTATAAAATTATTATAAGATAATGTACCTCTTTAGTTATGTGGGCTTCACTAACAGTTATAAAAATGTTGCCAAGGTTATACTCTAGCAATTAGACCTTGATGTGGGCTGCTAATGGATTTTATTCTCAGCTTTAAGACAGGTATTCTAACACTATAGAAAATAACTCTTAAAAGATTTTTTTACATTAACAGATTAGTATTATCTAACAATTTTTGCTTAATTGAACACATTTTCTCCTGTTTGATAAAACTAATAAAGCTTAGTGGATCTTAGTACTGCTATCACAGAAACAAACACAAAAACATTAAAAGACAAAGCTTTTTTAAAAGACCTAAAATCAAGTTCACAGATCAATGTAAAGATTGCTCTTCTAGCAAACACTATGGCTCTACTATATGTTTTAGTGTGTCATGAAAAAGAATCTGTGATTTTTTTCCAATTACATTTTAACTACTAACAATCTATTGAGGGAATGTATTTAGTCCTCTGTGTCTGAATGACTCATTTGAGCTACAAATATAAAATTGTAATAGCAATGATCTGTAATAACAGAGGAAATTGACTATATATATATATATATATATATATATATATATATGCTTAGTGCAATGGTATAGACCTATAATCCCAGAGATTTGGGAGATGGAGGCAGGACGATTGCAAGTTTGAGGCCAGAAGCTGCCTGCATAACTTAGTGAGACCCTGAATCAAGATAAAAAGAGAAAAGAAAAAAATAAAAAAGGAGGGGGGCTGTGGGTGTGGCTCTGTGGTAGAGAGATTGCAAGATATGTGCAAGGTCCTGGGTTCAACCCACCAAAACAAAACAAAAAACAAAACAAAACAAAACCTATAACATTTAAAAAACAATAAAGAAAACACTAAAAAAATTCTCCTTATCCTGATGAAAAGAAAATATGTTGTTATTTTTATGTAATAGAATAAAAGCCGAAACAAGTAAGGGATGAGGGGCATAGAAAGTTAGCTCAACTCAGCTGTACAAATCTTACTAAGCATTGGGCATAGTGATGCACATCTGTAATTCCAGCACCTCGGGAGGCGGAGGCAGGAGGATCGCAATTTCTAGACCAGAGACAGTCTATGTAATTTAAGGAGACGCTGTCTCAAAAAGTAAAAACATGGGCTGGAGGCAGCAGCTCAGTGGTAAAGTGCTTACAAAGCATGTAAGTGTGAGGCCCTGGGTTCAATCCCAGTACTGCAAGAAAAACGAAAAAATCTTACTAAGCATCTACGATGTGGATAAGATAATCCTTACCATATAAGAGAACTAACTCATGAACAGATAATTTCAATATAATGTAATAAATATTCTGATGTTGTTGTTGTTAGGTTCCGTCAAGTCATGTCCAACTCATAGTGACCCTTATAGGATATTCAATGGCACATTGTTTCGGGATTGCCTTGGGAATGGGTTGCCACTTCCTTCTCCCATTTTTGCAGTGCTGGGAATTGAAACAGGGACCTCAGAGACTGCAGAGTGGATCTCTACAAACTAAGATAAATCCCAGCCCAAATATTTTGATTGTTGTTGTTGTTGTTAGGTGCTGTCGAGTCGGTATCCAACTCATAGCGACCCTCATAGGGTTTTCAATGGCTGACTCTTACGGGATTGCCTTGGGAGTGGATTGCCAGGCCCTTCTCCCATTTTTGTGGTGCTGGGAATTGAACTCAGGACCTCAGAGACTGCAGCACAGTGCTCTATCAACTGAGCTAAATTCCAGCCACAATATTCTGATAGGACATCCAAATACAGCAATACATTTATACATGTCTACACTTGATGAAGATCAAAGATCATAGCCTTCAATATGGGTTACGACTAAACATCAACAAAACAAAAATCCTTACAACTGGGTCAGCACGTAACTTCACAATCAATGGAGAAAAGATTGAGGTTGTCCAAGATTTTGCTTTGCTTGGCTCTATAATCAACACCCACGGAAGCAGCAGTCAAGAAATCAAAAGACGCATTGCTCTAGGAAAAGCTGTGACAAAAGATCTCGTTAGAGTATTGAAAAGCAAAGATGTCACATTGAAGACAAAGGTGCGTCTCACTCATGCCATGGTATTTTCAGTCGCATCATATGGTTGTGAAAGCTGGACATTGAACAAGAGAGACAGAAAAAGAATTGATGCTTTTGAATTGTGGTGCTGGAGACGTCTATTGAATATACCATGGACTGCCAAAAGAACCAACAAATCTGTCCTAGAAGAAGTGCAACCAGAGTGCTCCTTGGAAGCAAGAATGGTCAAACTGCATCTTACATATTTTGGACATGTAGTCAGGAGAGAACAATCCCTGGAGAAGGACATCATGTTTGGAAGAGTGGCAGGTCAACGGAAAAGAGGAAAACCCTCCACCAGATGGATTAACACAGTGTCTGCAACAATGGGCTTAAACATAAATAAGATCGTTTGCCTGGCACAGAATTGGCAAGTGTTTCGATCTGCTGTACATAGGGTCGCTATGAGTCGGACTGGACTTGATGGCACCTAACAACAACAACACAGTAACCACAAGATATGTATGGACTATACTTGCATAACATAGAAATTACCAATGGGGAATGGAACAGAGGAAATTGGTCCTGGCCAGTGATGTCATTTTTGTTATACAACTAGTGGTGAAACCATCTAGAATTCAAGATTTCTTGTACCCACTCTAATGTCTTTTCCAAAAGGCCATGGTGCTTATAATCTTCACTGAATTGAGATCTCCGTGTTGACTAGTAAGTAGCACCTGTGGAAAGGCACTTGCCATTCTTTTCTCTCCCACATCCCCACCCAAGTAAGAAGAAAACATTTTCTAAATATTCAAGTTGTGTATTTCTAATTATAGCTTTAACTAGAATGACATCTGCAATAAAGAGTGGCATTTTCTTTTTGATTTCTTATATATAAATAAATCACACAACACTTTAAAGGTTAAGTTATGCAAAATATATAGTTATGTACAAAGACTCTCCCTCCTTCTGTTCATTGGAAATTGACATCCAGAAGATTTCTATGAATGTTCTATTTCTTTCCCAGCCATGCTGCCTATCAATTTCAGTTCACAATTTCACCATGAGACATTCTTGATACAGTTTCACAGATAAATTCAGGGAGGAGTGAGTGTAATGCCTTTTAGTAAAACTAAATATATTAGTAAGAATGTACATTACCATTCCAAGTAAAACAGGGTCTAACAGCATGTCACCAAGCTCTTCAGCTTTAATATATGCCTACTTATTCCAAAAGCCAGCTCTCTTGACTTTAAAAATATCTTGTGTAGTGAAATGGGAACGCTAATGCCAAATTGGAAGGTTAATTTAAGGACCTATATGGATTAATACTTTTAAGTTTATTCACCCCAAAACACTGTAGAACCTATTACCAGTGGATTGCCAGGCCCTTCTCCCATTTTTGTGATGCTGGGAATTGAACTCAGGACCTCAGAGACTGCAGCACAGTGCAAATGTATGGTATAATTTGTAGAGTCCTTTGAAAAATCAGTTTAGAAGGATTAATTACTTGAGCAAAGGCAGTTTTTGATCTTATGCCTCTTTTCAGTAACAAAAATATAATTATCATGCCACTTGTTACTACATGTATTGTTCACTGTCTTATCCCTGATCACTGACCTCAAAAATCTATGATTCCCTACATAAGAGTAATAAAGGTAATTGATCCTTGGGAGAGATCTTGGCAACTAATGTATTTTAAAAGGCTCCAAATACTTGACTATCTTTTGCCCTAACCTGAAAGCTCCTCATTCATTTCCTAGTGACTGAAAATGGCATGGAAACCAGTGTTTAATAGATTGAGTGGGTATATTTTTCTCCATCCACAAATCCACTGGTCTCCTATGTGGTTCATAAACACTGTCTTTTCCTAGGAAGGTACAGTAAATTTTATATATGTGTCATAAGTGGTTCTGAAGAAAAGCCCTTGACCATATGCTCAGGGTCTAAAGTGACACTGTCAAGAGGGAAGGAGAATAAGGCCATATTGCTGAAATATAGCATGCTACCTGGCCATTATGGTTGCTTTTCAGGTGGTTGTGCAGTGACTTGGGACACCTACTCCCACACAGATTTGTGTTCTCAGCCTCAGAGAAAGGAGACCTACAGGAAGAAGTCAGACTGCTTGGGAAAACATAAAATAGCCAAGGAGATTGGAGGTGGGGTAGGGGATTGAACAAATACATACTGAATAGAGTTTTGCTGGGCCTGATAATTCTGAAGTTGTTGTTAGACACCCTCAGGTGATTCACAGGGACTCTACATACAATAGAATGAAACACTGTGCCATGCCTAGCACTATGTCAGCACTTTTCTGCTATTCATAGGGGTTTCAATGACAGCTGGCTTCAGGAATGGGCTGCCAGGTCCTTCTCCCAAGCCTGCAGCACCCTGTATTCCTAGGCGATCTTTCATGTGAATACTAAACAGGCAGGACCCTGTTTAGCCTCCAAGATCAGGCAAAGATTGATCACCAGGGTGGTATGGCGGTAGATACCCTGAAGTTGTTTGGCTTTAACTGAAAGCTGAGTAAAGCCTCTCTCTCTCACTCTATGTTATGGAAAGTTTGCAAGCAGGGCCACTGCCTTACTCAGAGGTGTTTCCTGTTCGTGACTTACAGAGCTTTTGCACACATTGGGTATTCATATCCCTTTGATAGAATTGAATCTTATGCTGGGGCATTTCTGTCATATACTAACAGGCAATTATGAGGGTCTATCACAGCTTGAGTGGGAAGCAAAGGTGCTAGAAGGCATTATCATTCTGGAACACTACAGGGGTTAGGGTGATGACATGTGCTTAAAGTCTTAGGAGATCAAAAGTTTTCAACATCTTGGAAAGACAAATTACTTCTTAGATGTGAATGTATTGTAATCAGATAATTCTAAAAGTCTGAAGTTGAAAATAGTCTATGTTTAACTTTTGTTATTGTTGTTAGGTGCCCTTGTGTCTGTGTCTGATTCATAGCAACCCTACGTACAACAGACAAAACACTGCTGTCAGTGCTTCTCTGCTATTCATAGGGTTCTCAATGGCGGATTGTTTTTTTGGGAATGGGTTGCCAGGTCCTTCTCCCATGTTTAACTTTTAGCCTGTCTTAATTAGTACTTCTTGTTTTAATGAAAAGTGGCTTTTTTGAATATTTTGCTCTCCATACTTATTAAAACGTGTGCATAAATGAAAAAAGGAACAATAATATTTTAACCACATAGAACTAATCAGTTCATGATCCCATGAATTGCTTTAAAATGAATCTTAAACATATCATTTACAGAGACCTATTTTGTGAGGATGTATTAAGGAATGATGTTGCTAACAGTAGGTACCTACAAATTGTAGAAAACCAATGAATTAACTGCTATGATATGTTCATATTCAGACATCTATAACAGTAGAGCTAAAACATATTCCAAGCATTATGGTAAAGCAACCAGGTTCTTCTTAGCAATGATCAAAGTCGTCTCAAGGGGCAGACTATTATAGTTCTTGTCTTACTGTTGGTACAGTTTAAGCCAATGAGGCATGTCTGCCTGTCTGTCTGTCTGTCTGTCTTATCTATCTATCTATCTATCTATCTATCTATCTATCTATCTATTTATCTATCTATCTTAATCTATCTATCCATCCATCCATCTATCTATCTATCTATCTATCTATCTATCTATCTATCTATCTATCTACATATAGCTTATTAACACCTTTTATAGGAATCAGTGGCTGAGGATGACTTTTCTTCAGGGACAGCTTTTCAAATAAAGTAGAGATTTATTGTGCCAGTTTAAGAAATAACTGCCAATTTGGGAAATTTGTATACATTAGCAATTTAAAAAATTTAAACTGAGTCTGTAGGAAAATGACATATTCAAGAAAGATACAACACATATAAACATAAATTTATTATTTTCTATCAAGTACTGAAGAACTGTGTGCAGCTAAAATTGTACAGATAGAAAACAAGACAAGATATCAAACAGTCAGTGTTTATTCTGCCTCTTGCCTTCAGAGAACAATGACTTCAGAATGAACAATAGTAAATTCAGAAGGAATCATAGAGAATGAAAATGTTATCTAGTTGACCTTACATGTTTGTCACAAGATTTCCTGCAGTGTCTTCTGAATCCCAGGCTGATACAATGTAGGGTGCACAGTATGGCATAAAATAATGAAATACCTTGGCTTTAAAAATGAAAACATATTATTTTCCTCTCTAGAGAATTTCTTTTTGCAAGTAGATTTCACATCCTAATTTTAGTGGCAAGAGATACCCCAGGATCTGATAGCATTTATTCTAAAGTGCTCCTTAAGTATGTCTAAGCTATTCATTCTTTCTACCTAATCTCCAAACAGTCCTGATCAGATAGAGAACATTTTTTTACCTGAATTCAAATCGATGATGCCACTCTCTAAGTTCTTACCATGTGGGTATTTTAGTTTATATTTTCAAATATTACACACTTCTGAGAATGGCTTTCAATGTGATCTCCACTGGGTATTTATAAGATATACTAATAATTATGTTCTCAGCAAGCTAATGAAAGTTAAACTTAGGAAAGAATGAAACAAGAGAGCAAAACCCAGTTTGTAGTAAAGATATCACAAGCTTACTCATGTAAAAGCAGTAAACAGTTACAAATAGTTATTGTATAAAGCACTTCTAAAATATGCTATCATTTGGTTCAAACGTAATAGAAGCTTAGGATGGGTATTTTAACAGTTGGAACAGTGACTCTGTCTAGTGTAAGACACAAAACTAATGAAACTGGCAAGTTGTCTTCTTTAAGCCAGCAAATTCTCTGCTCTAAAAATGATGTCTGTCTGACAAGCAGGAGGGTATGTCTCACAGCAGATACTAGAGCATTTATATTCCTCAGATTTCCATATTTCATATTGCTTCTTTTTCCCTAGATACAAAACAAGTATTGATTCAATATCACCCTGCTGTCTATTTTAATTGAAATCTTCAGCATCTACAAACATGTCAAGAGTTAGTAATAAAAATATACAACTAAAAGCTCAACAAGCAATAGATATAAATCTTTGGGGGGTTAAAAATCTTATTCCTTCACTTGGTTTTTGAATTGTACTAATGGCCACAAATGAAGTTGTAGTAGCACTAGCAACTAGGCACTGCCCAAAGAATATTCAGAGATTCCTCAAATATAACCTGCTCCAAAATTTTTCCTTATCATAAGAACACCTATTTTTGTAGGATTTGGGTGAAGTCAGAAAATGCTTGTAAAATACAAACACATTGATAAAAAGAATGAAAACTTTAAGCTAGTGCTATGGTTGGAATGCAGTTTGTCCTTCCAGTGCTCATGTGTTGGAAACTGGGTTTCCAGTTTGGTGATGTTAAGTGGTGTGGGGATTTTCAGAGGTGGGGCTTAGTGGGAAGTCATTAGGTCACTGGGAATGCGTCCTTCCAATAGGATTACAATAGTTCTTATGAGCCCATGGTTAAACCTTGTGAAAGTATTATAATAAAAAAAAGTTCAAGACTGGCCTCTCCCTCCTCTCTGGCTTCCTATCTCCCATCTTTCCACTCAGCTCATATGTATTCCTTCCATTGTAATGCTATCTGCCATGGTGCAGCACAGCTAAGGGAACTTTGATCAGAGGCCAGGTTGGTTGTGCCAACTGATCTTGAAGTTTCAGCCTCCAAAACTGTGAACTAAATAAACTTCTTTTCCTCATAAAATTCCCATTCTTGACTATTTTGTTATAGCAATAGTTACTAGACAGAAAATTGCTACCAAACAGAAGGACAGTTGCTCTGAATATACCTGAAAATGTAGAAGTGTCTTTGGAAATGGGTAATGGGCAGTGGTTAAGTTAGGAAGAACAGGCTGGAAAAAGCCTAGAATACTTTAAGTGGAGCAATACAGATGATTCTGTAAAGGTTCAGAAAATGAAGAGACTAAGGAATTAGTCTCAGATTGAAATGAAAATCCTATTGGAAATTGTAGTAAGACTACTCTTGTTACATCACTGCAAAGAACATGGTTTATTGTTCATAGCCTAGAACTTTGTGGATGTACAGATTTAAGATTGACGGACTAGTTGATTTGGTAGAGGAAACTTTTTTCTTCATAAATTACCTAGCCTCAGGTATTTTGTTATAGCATTGGGAAAAGAACTAATGTAACTACTTTGAAATTAACATTGATTCACTATCCTTATGTCACCATCTTTTGCAAAATTAGGTCTATGTGATCTGCAGTAACGTGTGGTTCTTACCTTAAGGGTAATAAAATAGAAGTAAAGAATAATGAAATTATGTCACTTGGAAGAAAATAGGTGGATCTGAACATCATCATATTAAGTGAAATAACACAGACCCAGAAAGGGAAATACTACATGCATGCTTTCACTAATATGTGGATGCTAGATTTACCTTAAAGGAGAAAAAATCTATATCCATATCTATCTATCTGTTTGTGTGCATATATATATATATACACACACACACACATATGCACACATATATACATAAGATTAGAAATTACAAGGGGATTTGTCTGGAAAAGGTAGGGAATTAGTAGGAAGGAGAGAGAGAGAGGGAACAGCACAGGGGAGTAAAAAGGAAGAGAAGAAGTGCAAAGTATATGAAGTAACTGTATGAAAAACTCATTATGATACTCAGTAGATTGTATGCAGACTAATTTACATAATTAAAAAAGTAACATGAAAAGGTATAAATCCAAGAATTATTTAACAATTAGTTAAGAGCAAAAAAATGAGGTTTCAGAGAAGTTGGTCAGTTTTTATAATTTTGGAGGGCACAAACCACCCATCTTTTTAGTTTGTACCCTGTCTATGTGTGTTATTATTTTGTAAATTACATATTTTCTACACAGGACAAATAGACTAAACAACCAATTGGAAAGTTAAAACTTTTGTGTTGGGAAATAGCCAAATAATAGCTACCATTTGTGCTGCTCTTTAAGTGTTCCAGGAAATGTTAGATATTACATGATATTATTACAATTTACTACAGCCATAAAATACTGATATTATTATCCACATTTTAGAGATGAAAGAATTCAAACTCAGCAAAATTAAGTGACATACACAAAACCATTCTACTATGAGAGATATAGTTAGAATTAGGATCTTATATTTCTGACTCAAAATTGAATATCCCAAATAACTGTCTGATGCTCTTATATACAGAGAGATGTCCATGAGCTACAAGAACCGTGTAGGTAAACAAACAGGGAGGATATTATTTACAGCCAGGGGCCCAGTAGGAAGGACCCATAGGGACATCCTGAAAAAAATGACATTGAGGGGAGAGCATCAGTTAGCCTTTAAAAAAGGGCTTAGGAAAAGGAAAAGGAGAATGATTTCAGGCAGGAGAAATGCATACCCTCAGGCCAAGAGAGAAATGAGAGGTTAATGGGCTGGAAGAACTTAGGAAAGTGAGGTCTGCAGGGGTCAGTTCTCCAACCTCCTGCAGGCCTGATTAAAACTTTGGGAGGTTAGCTGAAGGATAAGCAAAAATCCATCTCAAGTTTCATATGAAGGATCATATTTGCATTATAAAAGATAACTAGTAGCAGCTTAAAAAATCAAAATTGTAAGTTAAGTCAGAGTGCATACAAGAACAGGTAGGAGGGAGGGGCAACCATTCCAATTAAAGATCCAGGAGAGTCGTGTTGTGTGTGTGTGTGTGTGTGTGTGGGGTGTGAGTGTGTAGAAATGAGAAGTGACATAGTTATGTAAATTATATATAAATTTACATAAAAATATATGCATTATATATATGGTAGAAAGAACCAAGTTTTTGACTTATTTGATGGTACATAGTGAGAGATCAGAGCATATTTCAAGGCTTCTGAGTAGAGGAGGGAGTCATGATTTCTACTAAGCCAAGCTACACAGGCAGAGCAGTGGATTGTCTTGTTTTAGACAGCATGAATTTGATGTGCTGCAGATGTCCATATGGTGCAGCCCATATGGATATGACAAACAAGAATTCTATCAGAGCTTGGAAAGGAGTACTGGCATAGAGATGTGACCCAAAGCCTGCAAAAGGGGGAAGAGGTCATGTGCCATGGAGGGCCTTGGGTCAGAGAAGGCAGTGGGAGTAGAAGAGTGCTCAAGGAAAAGGAAATTAAGATTATCTCACTAGAATTTATATCAAGTGCAAGGTATAAGTGAACAAAACATGGGAATCTCAATTTCCATCTCAGTTATCCAATCCATTTGTAAAAAGTGAAAAAAAGGAATTTGTGGCAGTGCTTTGTCCAAAAATATGTGCCAAAGAAGTGCCATACATATGTCTAGAACTTCTCTTTTGCTTTATCCTCCAGGAACCCCAGAATGGAAGGGAAAAGCATAAGGATAAAGAAGCCACAAATAGCACAGAGGAAACAAGACATAGGACAAGAAACAGCACAGTGTTTCAGTATAAAGGGGAAAAGAGTGTGGCAGTCTAGGGTAGGAGATTTCAATTAAGAGCCTAAAAAACAAAAAACCATAAATGGTATTGGAAGGAAAGCAGCGACTAAAATACACATAAAAGACATAAGCATTTTCTGTAACATTGAGGTGGGGCTTTATTCTCCATGACATAAGCTATCTCAAAAAATGTGACGTTATGTTGAGTTCATCTCTTTCCATTTGAGTGCAACAAAGAAAACAAAACAATGTAAATCACCTTTGCGAGTCACTCATAGAATCATGTATATAATTATGATTTGCCTTTTTACCCAGGTTGTCCATTCATAATTAGATAACTTCACGACCCAGATGATACAATTTAACTTTATTATTCCAATATTTATCAAGACCCACTTTTGAAACAAGTTTCATGATTACTTGAATAACAACATCACCACATAACACTCTATACCAGGTTTTATTCTAAACAATGCATAATTATTAACTTATTCACTTTGCATAAAAACTCCATGGGTTAGACATTGTTATCACACTGCTCTCACTGGAATAAAGCCCTCTTTTCTGAGACACTTTAAAATTATGGCACTTAAGTCATCAATGGAAGAAACTCTGCTGATTTCTGTTTCCCTAGCTCCCCACCCCACACATCTTGGGGAAAAAAATCAAGTTAACCAATTATAGCAGATAGACTGATTTTAAAAAGGAGAGAAAAGAGGGAGACAAAACATTAAAGTTTTTTTAAAAAACTGAGCATATATTTGAAAGAATCTTCAAAATCTCTTCAAAATGTAATAGTTCACATGAATTGAAAACACTAACCTAGTTAATGGAATAATTCACTTAAAAGTCTGCTAATTTAAAATCGTGTTATCTATCTTCACATATAATTTAAAATTAAAAGCATGCATGCATTCTGTTTTTACACATATGAGCAAACAGTAAACAGAGCAAATATCTTTGCTTATTTTATCTTGGAAAATGTGAGGATTTGCACATAGTGGTTCAAAAACTTTTCAATTCATTTACGTCATCTCTCCTGCATGTCCTGTTTCTGTCCAAATATGACTTATTTAAATGTCCTATAAGATATAACTAGCAACATCAGAGTTTAGATAATGCATACATATAAATATATGTGAGTTGCTGACAGTTCTTATGCTGCTGTTCAACACCTCAAAAGAGAAAAGAAATAAAACATTGTGGTGTTTCAATATTAAAAATTTTTTTTGTTTTTTTGTTTTTTTTTTTTGGTTTTTGTTTGTGGTACTCTGGGTTGAACTCAGGGCCTCGTGCTTGCATGCTTTGCAAATGCTCGACCACTGAGCCGTACCCTCAGCCCATTTTTTTTTTAACTTTTTGAGACAGGGTCTCCCTAAATTATGCTGACTGCCTCTGGTCTGGAACTTGCAGTCCTCCTGGCTCTGCCTCCCAAGTACGCCACCACATATTAAAAATTTAAAAGTAGATATAACATGACCAAACTCATCCTGAGAATAGTCACAATCCTTAATCAGGAGCAGTTATGTCCTTGCACCTGTCATGTTACCCAGCACTCTGATTTATATTCAGAAGACACTAAAAAAAGTAAATCTTTCTGCATTTATAAAAGAGTGAATATGTTTGCTTGGTCAGACATAGAATGGTATATCTATGTTTTCTGAGATCATTAGCAAAGTATACAATCCTAAAAGCATTTTGAGGGGCTGAAATCTTGCTAAAAGTCCTACTGAAGTTCTCATTATTTCACTTATGAAGCTCAATTTCCCTTTGGTGGGTCTATTTTATTATTCCCACTTATGAGACACTGCTGTGGTTTGGATCTGAAATGTCCCCAAAGGTCTACGAGCTAAGGGTTTATTCACCAGTTTGGTGATTTGGGGAAGTGGTGGAATCTTCTAAATGTGAAGATTATCATTACTGAGAGGTCTAAAGGCATTAGGTAAGTGACTTCAATGGGGATAATGGGAGGCTGGCCTCATCCTCTTGCTCTTTCACACTCCAGCCATGATGGGAACAGCTTTGTCAGGTGGTGTTGCTATGATGTGCTACATTGCCACAGGCTGAAAAGCAATGAGGCCAACAAATCAGGGCGTGAAATCACCAAAAATTTGAGCTTATTTTAAGTTGATTGTCTTAGTTATTTTGTTACAGTAACAAAAATCTGATTTACCCAGTCACTGAACAACTTTGATTCTACCTATTTTCCCCTTTTGTGGAACACTTACTTAAACTTATTCTTTGCTGTGAGGTGGTTGATGTTGTTATGGTACATTTGTCAAAATATTAAATCAAATGAAATTGATATAGCTTCATTTTATAAATATCATATTGTTTTCCTGAAAATTCTGGTATACTGGTAAAGATTTTAAGATTAAAAATTCATGTATCTAAACAAGTAGTGAGGGTACAATTCAGTCATCCAATGCACATTTACTGAGCATCTTTAAATGCACAGTGCAGTTCCCTAGAATTTTAAGTTAGATTAAAATGGAATTATGTGTCCTAGACCTCCCTGGAAGAAGTCATTTTCTGAGAAAAATAAAGCCTAAATACAAGTAGTACAATAATTAGGAAAAAATAAAGTATTTTAAGACACATCCTACAAAAATGTACAGATTTGCTATCTTCAAAATACAGAGCTATTTTGAAACACATTGCAGATATTAACTTTTTTTCTTTTTTGCGGTACTGGGGGTTGAATCCAAGGCCTTGCACCTGCATGCTTTGCAAGTGCTGGGCCACTGAGCTGTACCCCCAGCCCTTTTTTTCCCCCACTTTTTGAGACAGGGTCTTGCTAAGTTACACAGACTGCCTCTGGTCTCTGCCTCTGGTCTCGACTTGTGATCCTTCTGCCTCTGTCTCCGCCTTCCTGAGCCACTGGAATTACATGCGTGCGCCACCGTGCCAGGCAATATTAACACATTTTATATATTAGGTCTTACCAAATCTTATAAGGTCATTGTTGTGCTCAATCAGGCAAGGGTTGTAATTTATTTCTTTAGGACACACATGTTTGTTTAGAAGAATGGATGGCACATAAAAAAAAATAAACAGCACTGAAGTCCTAATTAATAAGTTTGTGGTTATTTCTGGACCAGATCACTAGATCTATTCTGTGTATCTCTGTCTATTTTTGTATCTCTGTTTGATTTCTTGCTTCCAATAAAATGTGCAGGAAATTATTAATTATATCAACTAAAAGAGGGGACAGAGGCTTAATATTACAGATGATAAAGAGCTTCCTTGATAGAAGTATGTCTCTGAGGAATCATTTAAGTAAGACTCCTAGTCTTCTGCAACTTTCTTGTTCTTGCTGGGGGATAAACCTGTTCTTGAGTCATAATATCTAGTTTCAAATCATGATTCCACTGTAGTGTATAAATTTTGACTAATTAACATCTCCATCCATTCATTTCTTTCCCTGTTAAATGAGGACAAAAATGCACTTTAAAGGCAGGGTATTGTGTCAATTATAGGTACAGCACTTAGCATATGTCTTGTTACTTATCAGTGAATTTATCACCAACTCCACCACCATCACCACCAGCATCATCACAATGATCCTCACCTACTGCACTATCACAAAGACAATAAGGACAGATTTAAGCTTTTTAAGGCAACACTGATGATGTATGCATAATTGCCTATATACTGCACAAGGAATTTAGGATACAAAGAGGAACAAGGCTTTACTCTATAACTGTGTTAATACCCTATTTGCATATATATTCACATTCATGACTATATAAGCAGTTTATTAAAAAGATATAAATCACAAGTATGAATGGGTGTTCTTCTCTTTTTTAACATTTCTGCCTAAAAAGTAATTTATTTGGAGACCAACTGTTCTCAACTCTGGACACAACTCTTCTGATCTGCCTCCCAGGGGTAGGAATCTATGTATCATTTTTATTTTATTTTATTTTATTTTATGGTGTTGGAGACTGATCCTAGGGCCTTACTATAGGCAAGTACTCTATCACTGAGGTACATCCTCAGACATTTTTTAAATTTTTATTTTGAGACAAAGTCTCCCTAAATTGTGCAGGCTGCCTCTGAACTTTTACCTGCAATCTTCCTACCTCAGCCTCCCAAACTGCTGAGATTACAGGTGTGCATCCCTGAGTCTGGATTATGTAGTTTAACAAAGCTACCCCATGAATTCTGATATGTGTTCTTCAGGTTGAAATCCATGATTCAAACACATATTTCTTAGAGAAGTGGCTGATTTGTTAATGAATAGAATTGACGAGGCAGCCTGAATCTGATAGAGAAGAGCTCAGAAGAGGGGTTAAATTTAATTCTTCACCCATAGAGAAACACAGTCTTTAGCTTAGTTTACTGTATACGTCTCTGGCATGGTTACTTAGAAGTAACCAAGTGTGTGGAAGGATATGACACTACTGTCTCCTCTCTACTGGAATTCAATATCATTGATATACTATATGGCAACATTTTTTTGGTTGGAGGTATAGCAGACAGAAGTCAGGATTTAATCACAAAACAAAATGGCTATAGTATTATACATCATTTATTGAAAACCAATAAGGTGTCACTCTTCAAGCAACATGATATATCTTACTTCAAATAAACATCACAGAAGTTCTGTAAGGATGCTACTGTTATGCTCCCTGTACATATAAGAAAATTAAGGATCAGCAAGGTTAAGTATCTTGTAAACTCTCTTATAGGAATATGATTTGAAATAATTATAATGAGAGGATTGTAATCGTTTTAAACATGTATGTGTTGTAGCCAGGCACGGTGGCGCACGCCTGTAATCCCAAGGGTCAGGAGAAGGAGGCAGGACGATCACAAGTTCAAGACCAGAGGCAGTCTGAAAAACTTAGCAAGACCCTGTCTCAAAAAGTAAAAAAAAAAAAAAAAAAAAAAAAAAAGTGCTGAGGGTGCAGCTCAGTGGTCCAGCACTTGCAAAGCATGCAAGCACGAGGCCCTGGGTTCAACCCCCAGTATCGAGAAAAAAATACACACATGCATGTATCGTATAGTACAACTACATGTGCCATATTTAATTGTATTATTTTAATTAATTTATTTATTTTTGTACTGAGGGGTTGAATACAGGTTCTCATGCATGCAAGGCAAGCACTCCACCACCGAGCTGTACACTTGCTGTTGTTGTTAGGTGCCGTCGATTCGGTATCCGACTCATAGTGACCCTCGTAGGGTTTTCAGTGGCTGACCGTTTTGGGGTTGCCTTGGGAGTGGATTGCCAGGTCCTTCTCCCCTTTCCTGAAACCCTTTTATCTATTTCTTATGTCAATACTGGGTCTCATTATATTGCACAGGTTGCCTCTGGCCTTGAACTTGTGATCTTCCTGCTTTAGCCTCATGAGTCCTTGGGATTACAGGTGTGCAACATGGCAACACCTGGCTGATGGGTATCTTTTGAGTAATTATCAATGGGCCCCATATATTAACTACTCTTCTTTATATTACCTGTCTGCAAATGTGTGTTCATAAACATATAGAAGCCTTTATGTGCTATAAGGATGAGGACAAAGTCTGGAATATTGTCTATATGAGGAGTAAGTCCTCACTATGTTTACTAAATGAATGGATAAATAAATGACAGAAGCACAAAGGCAGACACAGTTTTTCTTTAAAATCTTTTACATAGATTCAGACCAATAATTTTACTCAGTGACAATTGGTCTAGGGAAATGTACTGAGAGATTCTCAGCATGGCACCTTTTGGAAATAATTAAAATATTAATCTTACAGGTCATAGATCATAGGCACCATAGTTACCAATCAAGAGCTGAAATATAAGCTGGGTGCAATGGCGCACGCCTGTAATCCCAGAGGCCTGGGAGGTGGAGGCAGGAGGATCGCAAGTTCGAGACCAGAGGCAGTCTGTGTAACTTAGTGAGACCCTGTCTCAAAAAGTAAAAAAGAAAATGGGCTGAGGGTGCAGCTCAGTGGTCCAGCCATTGCAGAGCATGCAAACATGAGGCCCTGGGTTCAACCCCCAGTACCACAAGAAAAAAAAAAGCTGACATGTACTTAAAGGGGACCCTCTTAACTAGGTATCTCCTACATTTGAGGGATTTTCATGCATTCTCAGTATTAAATTAAGCTTACTCCTTGATATCTGTCTGATAATCTGTAAGTTTTAAAAAACAGATAAGCAAAAGAAGAAAACATTATTTTGTGTAAAGAGGTGGGGAGGAAAATTGGAAAAGATCCGATGTAATAAAGATAGACTTTGAATTCAGAAAGATCTGGGTCTGAGTAGTATTTCTACAAATGGCTACCGATATGACAGCTATAAAATGTTACAAAAAATTTGATTTATACCCACTGATATTATATCTTATTATATAAATAGTGTGACCACCCAAAAAATGGTCCGTTACTATACCTAACACACAAGTCCACCAATAAAATACAGTGTTGTTCCTTTTCTTCCTTTGTCTTGCCTTCACTTTCATGTTGCTATTGTTTTCTGTGTTACTTTCTGAAATTCTGTAATTACAGATGTGTAAGTAAAAGTCCAAAATTTGAATTTTTATCACATATCCCCAATTTATATCTACTTTAAATGACAACATGGTAAAACAATAGCTTTTAAATTCACAGGGGAACATTACATCTAAATGTTATCTTTTATGTTCTCTTATATTTTCACATTTATTAAAACATTATAAAAGAATGTGATGCTATTGAGAGAAGAATTTTTGTGACTTCAGAATTCTTATCTCTCAGTATGTAAAATCAAGCTTATTTGTTCAGAAAACACATACACTCATGAGTCTATGTTTATACACATACATCCACCCACATGAACTATACATCATCCAAGAAAAACCTCCAGCCATTTAAACGAGAACTACAAAATCAGTATCTTAGCTTCTCAGCAGGGTATGATTGAATGTTCCTTATCTTACTATACTGACCTTATGTTCTCTTATGCCAAGTGTGTGAGTCCCAGCTGTGAATTTAAACCCAATCTCATTTTAAGTTTCCATTGTACTCAGCATGATCCTCATTTTTCATTGCACTGCCCATGTCAAGGCCATGGTCCAGTCCAGGACACTGTCACCGATAAACCAGGAGTATAATTGAACTTATAACTACACATACTTTTCCTCCCACCACAAAAGTATCACTACAAATAAGAACAAATAGACTTTTATGCTTTGAAGAACATGGATAATCTACAATGGCAAGAACAGCATGCCTATAATGAGTATTAAATAAAAATGCTGTATGACTCCTCACCTCTGACCCTCAAACAGTAACAAATAATTGTATTAATAGCTTCCTATACATTAGCACACCTTTGGCAAAAAGGAGTTTTGACTGGGGATGAAGGTACCATAGTGCATAGAGAAGCCTATATCTTCAAATTAACTAGATACAGTGCACCTGCAAATATACAAGAGCATTCTGATCATTGTAAATACATGTAACCTAGTTACTTTTTAGGTTTAGTTTTTAAAACGATCTGCCAACATTTAGTGAGTAAAAGGGGTTGAAGGAGGATTTTACCAGATAACCACAGCATAAATGAAGAGATTGCAACAGCACTTAAGTTTATGTTGTTTCCTCCTTCCTCCACTTACAGAGCTGCTCCCCAGGAAGTCTGAGCTATCACAGGGTCACTCAAGCACTCTGAACCAGAAGTTCAGACATTAACTGCCCTCTCCTTCCTGTTCTTTGTACTTTTATCTAAAATAGTAAGCACAATTACACTGTGGTCCATTTGTCCAGCTACCTAGAAACTTGTTGTTGTTGTTGTTGTTAGGTGCCGTCAAGTCGGTATCTGACTCATAGCGACCCTCTGTACAACAGGAGAAACACTATTGTCAGTGCTTTTCTGCTGTTCATAGGGTTTTCAATGGCAGATTGATTTTTGGGAGGGGGTTGCCAGGTCCTTCTCCCAAGCCTACAGCTTCTGGTGTTCCCAGGTGGTCTCCCATCCAGGTACTAACCAGGCCTGACCCTGCTTAGCTTCCGAGATCTGATGGGATTGGATGCCACAGGGCTACTAGAAACTTAATCCTTCATGTTATCACTATCAATTGCCTACTGCGTGCTGGCATTGTTCTAGGTGCCTCATTCCCCTTGGGAAGTAAGAAAATCAATTGGCAAAAAGTAATATTTGCTGTCAAAGAATTCTGGGTGCTATAAACAGAAATCCTACAGATTGTATAATACAAGGTGGTGTCAGGGGTGACTGAAGATGGGGTAGACAAGAAGAGAATTTGACAGCCAAGCAGAGACCTGAATTATACATGAAGTAGTGTAATCACATGGCTATATTGAGAAGAGAATCCAGGCACATAGAGTTATAGGTCCTTTCAAGACACCAATGAATTGACCAAACATTTGTCTATTCAAACAGGGTGACATAGCAAGCTCAGTAGAAGACGACATTTTGAAGGAGGGGATGCATGTATTTCTATTGCTGCATTGATTCTCTGATGAACATTTTTTAAAAATTTTATAGGAATTACTATTGAAATTATTAACTTCTAAGAGGTCTTTACTTTCCCAAGAACATTTAAAATACTAGCAATTTGTTTCTATCTATGGATGTCCTTTCTTTTCCTTTCTGGGATGTAAGTCTATCACTTTCACTATATTCTCAATAACACAGCAATCACTGTTTACAAAGCTAAGGGCCATTTTTTGAATGTGAGTTGTGTAGGAGGGAGGGAGTGTGTCTCTGAAGTCAGAAACCTCCATACGAATTCCAAATGTGCTGCTCATTTTCTGTGTGATTCTAGGCAGGTAGCTCAGGTTGCTCAAATCACTTGACCTTCTCTATTATAAGTCATAAGGAGAGGCAAACATCTCAACAGATTGAGGGAAGGATTTCATGAGGTCAGCCACACAACCTATATGAGCTCAGCTTAGCACCCCACAGGAGCAAAAGCCATCAACCATGATAAGTAGTTCCCTTGCTTTATTCCACATAATTTTTATAGTAGTCCTATGCTTTATGCACTATTACTCCCATTTTAGCTAGTAGGAAATGGAAGTCCTGAAAATTAGATAATTGCCTCAAGCTCTTAGATCTTAAAAGTGGAGAGCTAAGCTTCATATCTAGGACCTTTGCTACCACATGCACTTGGTGTTTTTTGCTAGTTTCATTTTCTCTCTCTCCCTCTCTCCCCCCAACCCCCGCCCCTCTCTTTCCATGTGGGTATGTGTTTTTCCCTCTACCATCACTTCACAAATAAATGCTTTTGACCATTTTTCTCACCTGTCTGTCATATGTAACCATTCTCTAAGACCTGGGTATTGTTTTTGCTTTGTCTTGAAATGACTCTTTTTATCAACCTCTTCATTTCCATTCTCACTGCCAGCACCACAATTCTGACATTATCATCATATAACAGAAATATGATGACATTCAAATCTGCCATTTAGCTTCCATTTCTCCTCTCTCCCCAAATTAGTATCCATAAATCATTCTGAGAACAAAATTCACAATCTCAATACCAAATAGAACATCCAAAATAATGTAGGTCTTTTCCATCCACTCCTAACTCACTATCTAGGGATGTGGATTGGATTTTCCCTTCACAATTCTTAATGGATCAGAGTACAATAAAGCGCCATCTAACAACTGTTTTGGTCAACAATGCACCACACATACAACTCTGGTCCCATGAGATTATAATGAATCTGAAAAATTCCTATCAACTAGTGACATCGCAGCTGACCTAATGACATAGTACAACACATTACTTCTGTGTTTCAGTTAATGCTAGTATAAAAAGAAACCTACCACACTGCCAATTGTAAAATATATGGCACATACAATAATGCACATTACATAACGTTGTTTTTGTTAGGTGCCGTCAAGTCGTGTCTGACTCATAGTGACCCTCATAGAGTTTTCAATAGCTGATTGTTTTAGGATTGCCCTGGGAGTGGATTGCCATGTCCTTCTCCCATTTTTGCAGTGCTGGGAATCAAACCTGGCACCTCAGGGACTACAGAGCAGCGCTCTATCAACTGAGCTAAGTCCCAGATCCAAGGTACATAATACTTGATAATAAATAACTATGTTACTCATTTATATATTTACTAACCTGTATATGGCACCCCACACTCAAAACAATCAGCCATTGAAAACCCTATGAATAGCAGGAAGCACTGACAATAGTACTGGATATTGTACAGTGTCCAGGAGTGTTTCATTCTGTTGTACATAGGGTTGCTATGAGTCAGACCTGACTTAATGTCACCTAACAACAACAATAAAATATTTTATTGTTGTTTTAGACTGTACTTCTTTTACTTATTAAAAAAATAAAGTTAAGTACAAGAGCTACAGGAAGATTCCTCAGGAGGAATTCCAGAAGAATGTTATCATGGTAAGAGGTAACAGCGTCATGTATGTTATTACCCTTGATGACCTTCCAGTGACACAAGATGTGCAGATAGAACACGGGGGATATTGATATTGACCTGTGTAGGTCTAGGCTGAGGCAAGCATTGTGTCTTACTTTCTGGCAAAAAACATAATAAGAAAAAAAATTATTTAAAAATTAGATGAAAGCTTGTAAATTATGGATATACAGCTGCACAATGTATTTGAGCTTTTAAGCTAAGTGTTATCAAAGAGTCAAAAATTTAAAAAAAATAAAGTTTATATAGTAAAAAAGTTATAGCAGGTTGTTTGATGTATTTTTAAAGAAAAAGATATATAAATTTAATGTAGCCTAAGGATGCAGTGTTTCTGAAGTCTACACCATAAAATATAGTAATATCATAGGCCAGAGATGTCTAACCTTTTGGCTTCCCTGGGCCCCATGGAATACACACGAACTGTCTTAGGCTGCACACAAACTACATGATATAGTTAGGGCATATACATAATAGGAATGGTTTTTTTATGTATTTGCATTATAAAGTTTAGAGAAATGAAAATATAAAACTTTTGGGAAATCTGACCTTATTTTTGTAAGATTAGTCTGTCATTAATTCAGTGGAAGTTGTTGCAATTATTAGTTCTCAAGTAAATTTTGCAAAGGTCAATTTGTGACATGTAGAACTGAGTTGAATTAGATTTCCAAAAATATGTTTTCTTTGCCAAGTTACCAAAAAATAAAAATAAAAATGATGCAGTCTCTGATGCATGGCAGAGTGGCTTTGAACAGCTTTGAATCACATTGAATTCAACCCAATTATACTCAATTTACCAGGTGGCAGGTGATGGTACCAACCTGTCTCACATTACTGACTATGACATATTTATACCTGTTTGAAGGTTTTTGATACTGTGGCAATATCCCACTATGGTGTAAAGAGCACTAGGTGTTATTCTATAAACAGGCACAGTATCACTTTGGAACCTCAAAATTGGACCAATGCATGGGGAGCAAAGAAAATAAATGCTAAAAAACAAACAATGCTAAATGATTTTGGTAGTATACATTACTACCTGTCCTGAGTCATGTGAGGTCCACAGGTGGTGGGACATGGTTGCTTTGGAGGTTTTCTTTAAGAGCATTAAAATTGGAATGCCCCTACTTAAAATCCTTGGGAAGGAAGCAAGAGCATCTTGTTGTGCAAATAAATTATTGTTAAAGAACCAAATAAAGCTGCATTTTGCATTTTCCTGACAAGTTAAGCAACTTTTAAAAATTTAGTTACTCTTTTAGTATTGATGTACAATTGCATTGTCAGAAAAATTATGAAAAAATATAAAATTTGTTGTTTAGTAACAGTAAAAACAAAAACAAAAACCAAGCTTTCCCCTTCGAAAGAGTACCTTTTATTTTCCTCACTTCTCCACTGTTTCTATTACCCTAAGTTAAGCAATCAAGAGGTACTTCTCCATCGTTCCCTGAGCTTCTTTCAATCACAGCAGTTATTAGGAGGCATTATTTTTCTGTTCCTTTGACTATCTCAGCTGAACTGCAAGGTCTTTGAGAGCAATAACAATGTTTTAATCATATCCCTGTACATACATCTAGCACACATATAAAATTACTACTATATTAAAATGCACTGAGACTGTGGTTTGAAAACTGTCAAGAAGCAAATCCGAAATGACATCCTGACTGATGAAGAAGGGACTGGTTTTTCAAATACGTGTTATATATACACAAATACAAGGAGAGATATTATTTACCTTTTTGTTGAATAATTTCAGGACTTTTAGTCCTTCAAAATATTTCTGGTAAAATTCTTTGAAAGGCAAATCAATTTACTCCCTTATTCCCATCATGCTTCTTACCTCTCAACAAACTCTGAAGAGGAAAGGCACTTTTCTTTTTCTTTAAGTGTATTATAGACATGTTCTTAGTGGGTTTACAGATAAAGAAAGACAACAACCCTACTGCCTTACATTCCCTAACATTTTCAGGTAATTATCTGAAACAGACCTTGTAAGGGCAGAACTCACTTCTTTGAATTTGTCTGCTGGGCGGAATCCGAAACCAAAGGGACCAAAATAAGGAAATCAATTCCTGCCAAGGCATGCCTGAAAAGCTCCAGCTAAATGAACTGATGTAATCTCAGTCTAGGACTCGCAGGCGGGTAATGGCAGGGGAATTCTCATTACTCCGGAATCTAGAGGAGGGAGAAGGAGATGAAGTGGAGCACTCTAGCTGTTCCAGCTGGTAGAGTCAAAGATTACTGATAAGGCATGGGTGGAAGGAGTGCTCCCTTGATTCAGCTCAGGTGATGTGTCGTACACTGTTTCACCCAGCCCCAAGTGACAGGAAACCAAGGTACCATTATCAATCTTTTTGCCCCAAATAGGTGGTGAAACACAGACAAGAAATTGGAGAAATTAGATAGATACATTAAGAAAAAGGAAAAAAAAAAACATAACACATTTAAGCTTGTACCCTGCTTCCCAATTCCCTCAACATACTGAAGAAAAAATTCCAGTGTTTATCTGAATGAATACAAGCATGCTACTGAGTCATCTAACAAAAGAAAAGCCTTCTTTGCAGTTCCCAAGAATGGTACAAGAGAAATTCGCAGAGGATGCAAGATTTCTTTCACAATGTTAACCATCTTAGATAATATAAAAGGCAAGCACATCTCCTGCCATTTCCCTGTATGACCGCATATTGCACATTGTATATTGTTAGCTCACATTTGCAGAGGCAGATATATGTTGAAAAGGAAGGAGAAGATAATCATCAGGAACTACGAACAATTGTGTGTTCTGTACAACATCTGGAGTGCTGGCTTTAAAGAAATGTTCTTTTTTTTTTCGCTTGCAAAATTGTATACAGATACATTTCATAGAGCAATCTAGTGAATTAAAAATTCTTGTGAAATCAAAGGCATTGGGGTGAATTTGTGCCTCAAGATCATTGACAAAAAATTAACAAAACATGTTTCAGTTTAATTAAATTGATAATGTAGATTAGGTCTTTTCTAATGTGCTTCAGAACAAAAGGTATTGCTGTATTCATTACCTCTCTTTTTAAAGGGCAGAAAAGCAACCTGGGAAACATGTATTAAAGCTTCCTAGGCAAGATCAGCATTTGCTGTTAACAAGTGGTAAGTAGAGTCAGTGGAATTATGTTTATATTACTACACTTTATCTACCTAATGGTATGTAAATCAAGATTGGCTTTGGCTGAATTGTGCTGCAGCCTACAGCCTCAAAATCATAATAGTTTCAAGTAAAAGAAGTGTATTCATTATTTATATTACAAGTCTATCATAAGCCACTTGGATGCTCTGTTCTGTGTTGTACTTACTTTGAGATCTTAGCTGATGGATCAAGTATTATTTGCAACATTGCTGGTTGCCATGGCATAGGGAAGTATAAATTCTGGACAATCTCCCACAAGCAATTACGTGCTGCAGCCCAGTAGGAATAAACCTTGCTTCTGCCCACAATTCATTGTATACTATTCATAGGGTCCATTTAACCACAAGAGAGGCAGGAAGTGTGAATATCAGAAGGAGCAGTTATCTAAGCTGGGGGGTAGTGTTTTACTTACTTTGCATAATTTTAATTCACAGAGTATCTCTCACAGATAGATATTATTAAGGTTCCATTTAGCTTATTAAGTGAACTTGAGACTCAAAGAATTTAAAAAGCTTTCCAAAGCAAGCAAGCTACTACTGTCTGTGGTCACACTCCTTCTTTCCTCTACACCATATTGCTAAATTTTCCATTAAGTCAAACATACTTTTTAATTCCTCCTTTGAAAAGCATAATAAAATGCACATTATGTGCATAGAGCTTTTTGGATTCAATTTGTAATATTGTATAACAAGCTGCTCTTGAAGCAAATCAATTGCGTAGAGCTAAAAGATGGTTTTAATCATTCATTTACACAAACGGAAAGCAGCCTCACACACATGTACACACATATATACATACAACACATCTATCTTCTTGGCATACATTACACCACAAAATGTATAATAGGTTATAGAGCTAAGGGAAACATGATGAATAGCATGATATTTATATAGGATCTAGCCCATAGGAAAAATAGAGTACAAAGAACATTGTGCATAAATTATTCAATAGAAAAAAGAAATATGATACTTCACCCTCTGAATTCCCCCTGAGCTTCTTTTTCATGGCTATCATAGTTCTCCTCGCCTCTGTGTTAACCTTAGAAAGTAGCCCCATCTGGTCTCAACCATTAAAGTGCTAGAGACTTCTGCTGAGCAGCATCTTCAAAATTACCAAGTGTTGTTACTCCTTGATATTGGAAAACAGTAGACTGGAAAATTATGGGAGATTGGTTTCCATAGACCCTTGCTTACAATTGTAGCTTGTAACTAGATAGCTCCAACTCAGTCTATTGGCAAGTGGTTTCTCTGAAAATCTTTAGATCAGAAGAAAGAATCTTGCAGAAAAATTCAAATCCTATTTATTCCTTACCAAGTTGCTTGTTTTATAGTCATAATCAGCTTCAGTATCAGTACAACAGTATAAGACATTTTCTAAACTTAATATAAATATTAGAAGCACAGGAAATTATTTAGATAGTAATAGAATAATAAGGAATAACTATCTTTAAAAAACTACTAATCAGGGCTTTTATCATATCAAATGCATTAAACTTCTCTGAAGTCTTTTCATCATAATGTATTAAATTAAATATCTGTTCCTTGTAGAATATGATTCTGCTAAACAAGATTAAAATCAAATCATGAGAAAAATCAATTTTACTTACAATAATCCTAGCCTACTGAGACTCCAGTCTAGTAATCACAATAAATGCCTTTCTAGCTTTAGACTTTCCAAAAAGATAAAACTTATTGATCTTGCATATCTTGTTTATTTATTTTTTTGGTGTATTTCATTAAAAAACAATAAAGAGAAACAAATGGCAAACATTTTAACAATGTCTTAGGGGGGTTAAAGAGAAATAGTATGTGTGTATTTCTGAGTGTATGTGTGTGTGTGTGTGTGTGTGTGTGCATTATACACATACACCTGTGTACAGAGACCCATGATAGACACAGAAGTCTATAGAGAGACAGTAGATAGATATTGATACGTATATTGATAGAAATGGAATCTGAATGAACCTAAGGGATTAGCTGACTTAAAATGATAAATATTTTAGCTGTCTTGGGGGAATTATACTGACGTTGGATCTTGGGATTACTCCTCACATAAAACTCAAAGAGTTTGATATCTTGTCAGAAAACTAGAGTGAAACATGCTTACATGATGTTAATCACATATTCAATCCTTCTTTACTTGTAAGCCCATTAAATGGTGACAGATCAAAATGAAAAGGAAATCATGCAAGTGTTCTCTCCCCACCCTCCAGAATTCAATCTTTTTTCCCAGCCAGACCTCAAGAGTTTATCTTTATTCACTTGCCAAACAGTTCTTTTTTTTCAATTTCCTAAAATTACATTTTGGTTTCAGATATTAACTGAACTTCAACTTCAATAAAACTGCAGGAGATTGAATTGAGTTTGGAAGCTGATTAGTCATATATGCATGCATGTTTTCATTAACTACCCCATAATCTATGGTTTAGGAAATACTTGCACAACTTTAGTCAAATCTCAAACTTCAAAAGTTCCTCTGGTAGATATTGTCTACCATGGATACATATTGTCTACCAATTATCTGTGACTCAGATAATTGAACTGAAAATTGTGAAGTCTCATGGCTTTTAGAAAGCAGAGCTTTTTCACTTTATATGAAAAATGACAATTTCACTCTTATCATTCCTTTAGTTTTATTTTGATTTTAGACTTGAAAAAATTGTAGTTGTGTTTGTTGTTAGGTGCCCTCAAATCAGGTCCAACTCATAGCGACCCTCTTAGGGTTTTCAATGGCTGATTGTTTCAGGATTGTTTTGGGAGTGGACTGCCACATCTTTCTCCCTTTTTTGCAGTACTGGGAATAGAACACAGATCCTCAGAAAGGGCAGAGCAGTGTGATACTAACTGGGCTAACCTCTAGCCCATGAAAAAATTAAGGCTATGCTTATAAAGCACATGTTAATTAGAATAACAATATTTAGTTATCACACTGGGAAATAAAAATGAGTATATTTTTCAAGAGACTAAATTTTAAAATCATAGTTTGGAAAAAAAGAGTCAGTCTCTTACATTTCTAGTAAGAGTAAAAACTGACAAATTTTCTGGAGAACTTCATGGTTAAATGATTCATATAATGTGTCTCCTTTCACTAAACATCTCTAACATAAACAATTCATTTTTTAGAAAATAATAAGATATGTGCTTAATGATGTATGGGTTAAGGTTGTTTCACATAGTCCTTTCAAAATGTAAATGGTAACTATGTGCATATTTAGCCTATCAGCTCATTGGAATATCTGACAGTCATTAAAAAGAGGTCCATAAAGCC
>VMDO01022400.1:0-33535 GCA_007922755.1 Pedetes capensis | reverse complement strand
TGTTTCTTTTGCTGTGCAGAAGCTTTTTAATTTCATGTGGTCCCATTTATCTATTCTTGTTGCAATTTCTTGAGCAATTGGGGTCCTATTAAGGAAATCTTTTCCAATGCCTATATGATGGAGTGTATTGCCTATCTTGCCTTCTATAAGTTTTAAAGTTTCTGGTTTTATGTTGAGATCTTTTATCCATTTTGAGTTACCTCTCGTGTATATTGAGAGATGCGGATCCACTTTCATTTTTCTGCACATGGACGACCATGTTTCCCAGCACCATTTGTTGAAGAGGCTGTCCTTTTTCCAGTTTACTTGCTTTGCTCCTTTGTCAAAAATGAGGTGGCTATAGGTGTGTTGAGGTATATCTGGGTCTTCTATTCTGTTCCAGATGTCTTTGTGCCTATTTTTGTGCCAGTACCAAGCTGTTTTTGCAACCACTGCCCTGTAGTAAAGTTTGAAGTCAGGGATTGTGATTCCCCCTGCATTAGATTTGCAGCTTAAAAGTGTTTTGGCTATACGTGGTCTTTTGTGGTTTCATATGAATTTTTGGATCATTTTTTCTAACTCCCTCAACATATAAAAGAAAATAGAAATAACTACATGTCCCTTATTAGATCATAATGCGATAAAATTGGAGCTCAAGAGCATGAATAATTCCAGAAACTTACAAACTCATGGAGACTGAATAATTCACTACTGAATGACCCATGGATTGTTGATGAAATCAAATTGGAATTTAAAAAATTCCTACAATCAAATGATGATGAAAACACATCATACCAAAACATATGGGATACAGCAAAGGCAGTTTTAAGAGGGAGGTTCATAGCATTAAGTGCCTTCATCAATAAAATAAAAATGAGACAAATAAATGACCTATTGACACAGCTTAAGACGCTAGAAATCCAACAAAAAAACAACCCTAAATGGAACATACAGAGGGAAATTACAAAAATAAAGGGAGAAATATCTCAATTAGAATCTAAAGAGATAATTCAAAAAATTAATAAGACTAAGAGCTGGTTCTTTGAAAAGCTTAATAAAATAGACACCCCTCTGGCTAACCTCATCAAAAAGAAAAAGGAAAAATCTAACATGGTATGGATTATGAAAGAAAACGGATCCATAACCACCGACTCCAATGAAATACAGAAAATTGTCAGGGATTCCTATGAGAGACTGTATTCCCAAAAATATGAAAATGCAGAAGAAATGTACAAATTTATAACACGTATGACCTACCAAAACTATCCCCAGAAGACATAACTGACCTAAACAAGCCCATTACCTACACAGAAATAGAAAAGGTAATTAAAAGTCTCCCAACAAAGAAGAGCCCAGGTCCTGATGGATTCACTGCAGAATTTTACCAAACTTTTAAAGAAGATATAATACCTGTCTTCCTCAAATTATTCCAAAGAATAGAAAAGGAGGGAACACTCCCAAACACATTCTATGAAGCTACCATCACCCTGATACCTAAACCAGGAAAAGATTCATCTAAGATAGAGAATTATAGACCCATCTCCCTTATGAATCTAGATGCAAAAATATTCAATAAAATTCTGGCAAACAGAATACAGCAGCATATGAAAAAGATTATTCATCATGACCAAGTGGGATTTATACCACAGATGCAAGGCTGGTTTAACATATGGAAATCAATTAATGTAATCCAACATATCAAGAAACTGACAAGCAAAAACCACATGATCATCTCAATTGATGCTGAAAAGGCCTTCGATAAAGTACAACACCTTTTCATGATAAAAACACTGGAGAAAATAGGTATAACAGGCAAATACCTTAATTTCATAAAAGCCATTTATGACAAACCTACAACCAACATTATATTAAATGGAGAAAAACTAAAACCATTTCCTCTTAGATCTGGAACAAGACAAGGACGTCCTCTCTCTCCTATTCTATTCAACATAGTAATTGAAGTTCTGGCCAGGGCAATCAGACAAGAGAAAAAAATCAAAGGGATACAGATTGGCAAGGAAGAGGTCAAATTATCATTATTTGCAGATGATATGATTTTATACTTGAAAGGCCCCAAAACCTCAATCAAAAAACTTCTGGATCTAATTAACTCCTTCAGCAAAGTTGCAGGCTACAAAATTAACATATAAAAATCAATAGCCTTTCTTTACACAAATTCCAAACAAGAAGAGAAGGAAATTTCAGCAAAGACACCATTCAAGATAACCCACCAGAAAATTAAATACCTTGGAATCAATCTAACCATAGACCCTTCAGATCTCTACAAGGATAATTTCAAAACATTAAAGAAAGAAATAGCAGAGGACACTAAAAAATGGAAAGACTTCCCCTGCTCCTGGATAGGGAGAATTAATATTGTAAAAATGGCTATCCTACCAAAAGCAATCTATAGATTTAATGCAATACCCATTAAAATTCCACTGACTAACTTGGGATCTTTAAGACCCTTGCTTGTTGTGACTACCAGTTCTAAACTATTAACTCTGCCAAGTCCAACTAGTCTGTCTTAATAGACATGCCTTTAATCATCTGAGTACAGATCCCAAAGTCCTACATATATCTTATTTGCTGGCTCTGAGGCACAGCTAAGTGTATCAAGGTTGTGTACTCTCTTATTGCAGCAAGTTCTTTTTTAGTTTTCCTTTTTAGATAGGTCATCTGTGAAATTTTGGGAAGTTCAACAATAACAAAGAATTTTAAAAAATGATTTCTCAATTGGTGTGTATTCAGGCATAGCAGAAATCATCATTCTATGTTAGGCAAATTAATCTTTCATAGATCTGTCAGTAGGTCTACACTGATTATGTTAATCAATGTTAACTAGCTTTATCTTTGGGAAATTCCATTTAAAATACAAGATCTCTTCCAGAAGTCTTTCTAACTGCAATCTACAACCAAATAATTAATTCATTGCTGTCAGCTACTAGACCAAACTCTGAATTTGCATAAGTATCAAACTGAGGATATAGTTAGAAATATAGATTTCCAAGCTTCACTCACAGCAATTCTGATTCATGGGAATTAGCATGAGGCCCAGGATTTTCCTTAAAAAGCACCAAATTTTTCCTAATTTATGGTCACTTTAGACCACAACTGGAGAAATAATGCTCTCTTTCCCCCATATCAGCAAACATAATACCAGCAAACACACACACACATACACACACACACACATACATATGCCCATTAACTATAGCGCACATTTATAATGAAGGTGGGATCATACTATATACATAAACAGATTTGCATTCCTTTTCATGGCTACATCATATCCCACTACACATATGAATATCTCTTCCTCTATTAATGGACATTTAGATTGCTAGCTTTTTTTTTTTTTTCTATTACAAGCAGTGCTACAATGAATACCATGCATGTTTATGTTTATCCCTTTGGGCTAATATTCATATAGAATATAAGGTGGAACAGACATAGAAGAGTAGGATTTGCTTGGTCAGAGGGTATGTGGTACACTTCAAAGTTTGATAGATCCTGGCAAAATTCCCCACCAATTCATTTGTACCAATTTATAGTACCACCAATTGTCTCAGAGACTAGTGATTTCCCTGATGCTAATGCCAATACTAGCATAAGTCTTTTTAATCTTTATCATTCTGACAGGTTAAAAAAAGCCCTTATTTGAATTTGCATTTTGCCATATTTTTAATATCAGAATAACCAATGAGTTTATTCAAATCCTACAAAATATATTATGATTTAGTTTTAGAAAACTTTGGTTTTATTTTACAATTTAGCCTTGTTAGAAAGATGAGATAAAGGAATTTCAAGTATATGTCCACTTGGATGTACTTGCTTAGTTTCTTCTTTTACTAAGTACTATAAAAGAAAAGTGAGTTTTAATACTTGTTATTCAAAGTCTTCCTGTGACACCCAGTACCTTGGTGACCTTTGGCAAATCACCTACCCTCTTCAGAGCTTCAGTTTCCTCTTTTGTAAAATAGGGATTCTACTCATTTTATATGATTGTTTTGAGTACTAAGTGAAATAATAAATAATAAATAATAATAAATTTTGTTACAAATATTAGCTATTACTACCAGTACAATAACAATGTAAGGAAAATTACCAAGTAACTAACATTATTTACTATCCTTCCTTGTTGTTGTTGTTGTTAGGTGCCGTCGAGTCGGTATCCGACTCATAGCGACCCTCATAGGGTTTTCAATTGCTGTTTCGGGATTGCCTTGGGAGTGGATTGCCAGGCCCTTCTCCCATTTTTGCGGTGCTGGGAATTGAACTCGGGACCTCAGAGACTGCAGCACAGTGCTCTACCAACTGAACCAAATCCCAGCCCATCCTTCCTTATAATTATAAAATAATTATGTTCATATTAACAAACTCAGATTCTATTAGCTCCAAAATCTGGTTTTGGCTCATGTTTTATTCAAGTTCCTTTCTAAAAGTAGTTCAAAAAACTATTCCTAAATTACTTGGCTCCTTAGATGAAGTAGAATTACTCAAATATGTAACCAACTACACATTATGATTTTTTCAAGTTTCTAACCAGGTTTTGTTTCTATGTATGCACAATACAACTTTTTTTTCTTAGAGCGAATAAA
This sequence comes from Pedetes capensis, assembly GCA_007922755.1. NCBI lineage: Eukaryota > Metazoa > Chordata > Mammalia > Rodentia > Pedetidae > Pedetes > Pedetes capensis. The sequence continues at coordinate 28,955 of VMDO01022400.1, read as the reverse complement.
TGAAATTCTAAGTTTTACTGTAAAATACTACATTAGAAACCTTGTTTTTGATTCTTTTTCAAAGTTAGTGTCAACCCAAATCACTTATTCATTAACTATCTAAATACTCGTGGGAGGTGGAGCCAGTAGGATCCTCAGTTTGAGGCCACAGGTAGCCCGCGTAACTTAGTGAGACCCTGACTCAAAATAAAAACTAAATAATGTGCTGGGGTGCAGTCCAGTGGTAGAGCACTTGCAAAACACATGTGAGGTCCTAGGTTGACCTCCCAAGTATTTAATTAAAAAAAAAAAAGTCTAAATACCTACCATGCACAATCTATTGTATCCTAGGAGCACATAATCTCTGTACACAAGAAATAAACTGATATTAAAGTTAAAAGGCAAAGAAATGTTATATAAACTTGCCTAAGCTTCTGGCACAACAAATAATCAGCCATTGCTGCATGGCCACAGAGTTCCTCTTCTTCCTTGGGTGGACACTAATGGACTTCTCATGCTCCTTCCTCATCCCTAGGCTGTGTAAAGCACAAAGACAGGAATGAGATGTCATTGTCCTGTGTTTAGCTCCAACAGCGCTCAGTGACTCAACTCGTATCAGTCTGCCTCTTTTGTTTTCTTCCTCTACACCATAATGTTTGCAAATGTTTGTAATGACTTTTAATGAATAAAATGATCTGGAAAAAATTTTTTTCAGTTTTTATTTCAATAAAACAAGAGGCAACACTTGATGTATATAGTACTGCATATGGAGAACATTTACACAAATTTACAAAACTTCAAAAAGCTAAACTCCAGTTTATTTCCATAACCTTAAAAAGGTAGGGAACACATAAAAATATCCAAAGTCATGTTCATTTTTTAGGAATGTAAACTCTAGGAATACAATTAGAAACAAATATTTTTACTAGGAAAATTTTAGTATCACTACATGATCAGAAGTAAAGATAAGAAGTATACAAATAAGATCCATATGAGGGGTAAGTTATAGTGAAATTGGTTCTTGAATTTTCTAGTAAAAACCACATATTCTGACACAGATACTCTAGAACTCTACTATAAAAAACACAAAAACAGCTTCAAAAATGTTCACTGACAAAAAATGTGCACTCTCGGATGAAGAATTTCACAATATTAAATGTAAATCTGAATAACTCAAAGTATTCAGTGTAATTTCACTAAGTAACTAATCTAAAAGTATAAATTCATGCTAAAGGACTAGAGTTTTAACTTTTCATTCCAAGATTAGGAAGTTACTATTATACATTAATTTCTATGTACAATGCTTAATTTAAGTATTCACCCAATTATTTGCCTTTAAAATTTTTTCTTTAATATTTTTAAGTTACATTATGTAACGTATCCATTTCCTTAATGTGCTCTCCTTTAGTATACGTTTATTATACCTAAAGACTCAAACATTAAACTGCCTTATTTTAAATATTTATTTAAAACTATGTCTCAAAGTACATTTTTCCTCCATAATTTAAGTTTAAACATTTTAGTCATATTCTTCCCAAATAAGCAAAATCTCTTAAAACTGGGATCATTTTCATCTATTTTGGTTTAAAAAGTATATTTCCATTTAATTCAACTTTTTAAAAATGAGTAATATTTGCCAAGCAGTTGCTTCACAATTGAAAAGGGCAATGAAATGTTGCTTTTTTGAAACAAACTTTAATTATCATTTCAGGACTAAGTATTTCTCCTCTTCAAGTTTGCAAAGCTTACCTTGAAAAGGTCTGGTGGTATACAAGGATGCTTTCCTGTGGCTTCAGGAAGAGAAAAGGAGACACTTGCCCTGGGTACTTTGGGGCACTCTTTTGAAAAGTCTGTTTTTTTTTCTCTTCCCAATTGGCTTCCTGGCTACTCCGGGTCAGCTTCACTAGAACACCCCTGCAGGTAGGTTTCAAGAGTGAAAGTGGGGGTGATTTTGGAATACCTAGTGGTTTAAAACATGGAATGAAGCTGTAATTTCTGCTTAGATCATCTAAATTAAGGAGTACAAGACCCTACTTTTATGTGGAATCCTTCTCTTTATAAAAGGTATTACCTAGATATTCAGGAGATCTGTGACTATTAGCATCTTTAGAGAAAAGTGATCTACAAAGCCACCAGCCTTTCAAATTTGAATGGTGAGTAGGGAAAGAGTAGTAGGATAATAACAGTTGTTGCCACAGTTAATATTATCCAATTTTTGTAATTCTTATGAAAAATTTCATTGTATAATCCTTATCTGAAATACTTATAGAATTGTATTGTTAACATAACTCCATGCTCCAGAAAATCAATTGGTGCCAATCATTTGAAGCAAAATTCAGACTCACTCCACTGAAGAAGCCTTCAGAGTCTTTCTAAAAACAGAATATACACATGCAGATTTGCTGTGCATTGTACAAAATTTTAAGTACAACATATTTCATACTTAAACTTGCAGGCATCTGGCGCTGATTTCATTTATGATTAATAAGAAACATACAAAATATTATATTTTTATTGCAAAAATAAATGAGGATCATTAGGAACTTAGAAGACTTAGGAAGTTATGCAACAATGTTTTGTTAAAAATTTAATTAGCTGTCAAAAACAGTGACAATTATAACAATCTGGTATCTAATATATTTGATCTAGGGTTGGGCAACCACTGTGAATCCTATATATTAAACAAATAATTTGCACTCTGATACTCTTCTCAAATATAAGTTGCATAAAAACAGTAGGGGACCTTCTTAAAATTCCTATTTTGATTCACTAGGTCTGGTCTTAAAATTTTGCATTTTTAACAAGATGCCAGGTAACTCCAAAGGTCCTTGGAGTAGCAAAGGTGTAGAATAATACCAAAATAAGGTTTTACTACAGGAGTAGAACATTAAAATCTGATCTCTCATTTGTGCCAGCTAATGTTTCTTTGAACTTACTCTATGTTCCTAAGCACCTAAACATGTTTAAAATGCCAATCTTTTAAACTAGTTAATAATATCAATGGGCTGGGGTTTAGCTCAGTTGGTACAATACTGGCTCCACATACTCTGAGGCACTGAGTTCAATCCCCAGCAATGCAAAAAAAAAAAAAAAAAAAAAAAAAAAAAAAAAAAAAAAAAAAAAAAAAAATGGGAGAAGGACTAGGCAGCCAACTCCCAAAACAATCAGCCATTGAAAACCCTATGAATGGCAGAGAGGTGTTTTCTTCTGTTGTACATAGGGTCTCTATAAGTCAAACCCAATTCTATGGCACTTAACAACAATAATATCAACACTGTTAGTAACTATACATAGGGGACATTCTTTTTAAAGAATTACAAAAAGACAATAGGAAACTCACAGTGACATTTTACAAATATTTAAAATTTTACAATCCAGTATCAACTTTCATTGTCTGATTGCCTTACAGTTTTGACTATAATTTATGTCAATAGATCTTACCCCATTCTCTTACTGGAATTAAAGTATCAAATCCATTTATGCTAAAAAAAAAAAAACATTGTATTCAGGTTTAATGAATGAAAACTAGTTCATGCTTTTTGAAGAATTAAACAGGTAGGCAAAGCAATTATAGCCAAAACTGTATTCAGAGTGTAAATGCTTTAGCACTCTTCAACACATACAATTATTTTCCTATATTTGAGCTGTGCATATTCAGGCTCAAGAGGAAAACACTAGCTTGTTCTCCTTGTAACAACAGCTAGGGACCATGAATAAGCAAACTTTTGTGTACTAAAAATGAAGGAGTCCAAGAAGCAGACAGCTCCTAGGGCTTCCTCCCCAGCAACTTACCCTCATCCTCAATTCTGCTTTCTCTCCCTCACTCCAAATTATTACTTAAGTATACTTGCTTTACAGGAAACCTCAATCATAACAAAAAAGACCACCCCCAGCAAACACCAAACTTCTATGTCTATCTAGAGGTCATATAGTTCCCTAGAGATACATTCAAGTTTGTTTAGCTCCTGTCTTATTGCATGCATGCATATATATGTGTGTATATATATATGTATATATACATATATATACATATATATGTGTGTATATATATATATACACACATATATACACACACACACATAGTGAATAACTGAACTGTTTACTCTTTCTACTTCATAACAAGAACAATTTATCCTGTTCACAAACAAGAAATACATTTCATTTTTCTCTCATGTTAAATTTAAGACCATGAACATAACCATCCTAAATCAGTTAATACACAAATGTCCTTTGTCCATATTTCACTATCTTTTTCTTTAGTGACATTTTATAGATGAAAAATATAATTTCCTTCATTTGCAGATGAAAAATTCAATATTACTCAGTTGACACAGGTATCTTGAAAGTTGTATTACAAGATTTACAATCATTTCCAGGAAATCTTCAGTGATGTATGCTCAGAATAATAAGAATCCAAACTAACTAGGATTCCCAAAGTCAGCCAGCAGGGTCAGTTTTATGGCCTATTACACCTTAGGAACTGAAAGAGATTTTTCACTTGCTGAATCCAGATACTTCAAAAACAACATTGTCTACAATCAATCTGTTTTTTTTCCTATAAAAGTGTTCCAAAGATATCAACAGGAATGCCACTACCCACCCCCTGTTGCATCGTATTTTAGGTACTGAGTTGTCAGGCATTTTTCAGTGCTTTGAACAAACTGTTCAATCTTAAAAGATGATCTGGTTACAAATGTTTTTATCAGGCATTTTTCATACTCATCATTTTTGTTTTCTCACATGCCTGTTTTTCAGGATGATTTCCTAGAAGGCCACCTATGAAATTTCTGCACTTGCTCCTCTGCCCCATCCCTTGTAAGTACACTTCCTTACATAGTGATGCCCTTTGACTCCCAAGGACAAACACACAGGTACCAAAAGAGGAGGTATTAAAAGCAAACTCACAACCTCATATGAGATAAAACTAACTTGATCAGACAACCTGCTAAAATTTATTGCCACAGTGACAATCCTGGGGCAACAGTAACAAATAAGAAAAAGGAAGGAAAGAAGGAAGAAAAGACAAAAAAGAAAAGAAAGAAAAGGAAGACTCAAACCAAGGAGGAAAAAACAACCAAGAAATCACAAAACCATATTTCAACTCACTGCAAACTAGACATTATTCCCTTCATAAAGTAAAGGAAGTCTTCAGAATTTAAGACATCAGGGCTCCTGTCAGGAACAGGCATGAAAGACCTGGGGCATGTTCATAAAGAAGCAAAGTCATATTTCCAGATTCACTGGTTATAGGAGAAAAATACGTTACAAATTAATCTGTGGACAGAGTAATGCTAATACTAGGAGGTCTCTGCTGACCTGCTTGATACTTCATTGGAAGTTCAGTCCTTTCTGAAACATAAATAAGCTTTTCTTCTTGGAGACTACAAGCAGAGAACCTATTGGCATCTGTCCCAGTCCCATAACCAACAGCAGATGATGGATTATGTGGAACTGTGACACCACTGACTTGTTCAAAAGACTTACTAAACACAGTCGCCGCAGTCTTAGCCAAACCATGGCTACTAGGCTTAGGCAGGGACTGGCTGGTGGTTAAAGTTAGTCTCTTCAAAGAGAGAAGCTCAAGATTCTCACTTTGGGCTCTCTGAGTTTGTTTTCGAGCAAAGTGATCTTTGCAAGATTCCCCTGCAGTTTCTTTTTCTTTTCCTCCAGTTTTGCTTCCTCCTGACCGTCTCTGGTTCTTTCCTACACTTGCCTTGTTACTACAATTGTGACTACTGTTTGATAAACCCGACTGGCTGGTATTAGACGCAGCCCTGGAATAAAATCCCTCGTCAACTTCAGATATCTCCATCAGTTCTTCTTGACCTGTTAATTCTGTATTTCCTAAACAAAGAAATGACAAAGATTAATTAACATTAAGTATCTGAAATAATTCTTTTTAAAATATTAATACCAAATCAATTATATTAAAGTCAATTAAACTTTAGCATAATTTCATAAAGCAACAGATTATAGAACAAATCAAATGATAAATTGAAACATTCTATAAAGTGTCAAAAAATAGTTCATTGTAGCTATATGGCAGTAATTTAGAGTGTATTAAACAAAAAGCATGCCATAAACCACACCCCACTGTGTTTTAGAATGAGTTCTTCTATTATGCATGCAAAAGATCAGAAAAAATTAGAAAAATTACTATACATTAAAACTAGGGGTAAACTCTCCTCAGTGGCAAGGCAGTATAAAAATCAAAGCTCTTACCAAGGAACTTAAAAAAATAGCATTATAATATTTTAAAGTGTTTTCCCTATTCCAGAATATTTTACTAAATTAAAAAATTTAGACCATAAATATCACAAGCTCAAAATCTGTTAAAATTCTATGTACATTATCCTTCATATCAAAGATAAAAAATATAAAAATGAGAAAATAATTTTAGATACCAAACATAAGCAAAAAATTACTTTGGAAGCAATTTTCTGCCTTAGTTTCTATAGCAATTTATTCAGAGATAACTTATATGTGACCATTCCAAAGAGCATTGAGAGTCATTGAGAAATGGTGACGCATAATACATGCATTTTGATTATTAGATAACATGCAGAATTTTTGTGACTGTGCAACTGTTGTTTAACATGCATCAGTGGCCTTTTGCTTCAAGATACCTTGGAGTGTAGCTATACAGTGCTCTGCTAAAACTGCACTCTGCCAGATGAGTTTATTCCATCCTCCATCATTTTTCTTATAGATTTTTGCCTCCTGATCTCTGGCAAGCCTTTGCTCTCAGTTCTAGGATCTGTGGTTGTTTCCTGCACACCCTGCATATGCTGAGCATCAATCTCTCCTAGCGTTCTGCCTCTTTCCCCATTCCCGGTTCTTTCTCCGGACACACTTGTGACACTAATCTCAGGAATGACAAGGATGCCCAATTCAGTAGTATCATTATTGTTGTCAGGTTGCTCTAGAATTGAAGATGATAAGACAAAATGATGGCTGAAAACAAAACAAAATAAAAATGCGAAACAAGAAAAACAAAAGACCCAAAACAAAAACTGGATGACTGAATGCTATGAATTAAACCAATATTTACATTGTAGGAACTTCATAATTTACATTATGACAACACTGGAGACAACAGTCACATTCTTTAATTTTAAATGATGAAGAAAAAAATTCACAGAGCATCAGTTCATGTTCTGTATTTTTTTACATATATTTCACATGGAATATGAAACACTTTCTGTTATAAATGAAAATAGACTTTCTATTGTTTTTAAGATAATACTGTAACCACCTGAATTTATGTCAATTAAGCCCTAGGTAAATACTCATGAATGTATAAGAAAACCTGTAGTTCTTGTCATCATTAGGAACCAAGCCATCTTGAAATTTCCCTTTGTACACTTAAAATTCTATTTTTAAATTAGGCTACAATGAGACTGACTTAATCAATCATGATATTTGGGGAAAATACTTATTCACGTATGATATACCATGGCTAATAATGCCACAGGTATAGTTTTTGTTTAACATATCCATTGTCTTATATACTAGTAAACATTAAAGTAACTAAGATAGAATAAAGTAGTCAATTTCTGAAGACTCCTACTGATTTCATAAATTTAGGCCACCTTGCAACAGCTCATTACTACATTGCAGAAAAATGAAAATGGATTTTGAAAAAAAAATTGGCTCTCAATTCTTTATTCTGAAAAGAGCCATTGTAATGGAAACAAACAAAATCCTAGCTAGTTAATACATGCAAGACATGATTTTATTCTGTGTCTTAAATCACAAAGGATGGTTTTATTTAAAGCTGTCAAGTAAATATCTGTAGTAAATGGGAAAAAATAACAAACATATCTAGAATGGATCAGTAGTGAAACAAAGTTTAAACTAATGTAACATTATGTAAAACAGAACAATGTAGACCACAAATGTGCTTGAGGGACATTACCTTTTGTTTTCAGAAATTTTTAGTGATTACCAAACTCTCACTAGTGGTGCTAAAGGTTGAGAAACAGTATCAGGCAATAAAAGACTGGAGACTAGAGTCATGTATTGCTGGAGTGGCCAAACTTTGCTGCACAAAGGTATCATCTGGGCTTTTTTTTTTTTTTTTTTTTTTTTTTTTTTTTTTTTTTTTTTTTTTTTTTTTTTTTTTTTTTTTTTTTTTTTTTTTTTTTTTTTTTTTTTTTATGGTACTGTGGGATTGCACCCAGGACCTTGCACATGCTACCAAGTGCTTCACCACCAAGCCACACCCCCAACCTTTATTATTATCATTATCATCATTATTATTGAGGTAGGGTCACACTAAGTTGCATAAGCTATCTTTGGCCTCAAAGGTTGATCCTCCTGCCTCAGCCTCCTGAGTAGCTGGGATTACAGGTGGGCGCAACAGCACCCACCATATCTGGGCATCTTTGAAAACTACTAATGCCTGGTTCCCATCCCTGGACATTGGGATTCCCAGTTGGTATGAGGTTTGACCTAGGAATTAGGAGTTTTGAAAGCTCCTAGGTGACTAATGTGCAGCAAAGCTTGGAAACCACTGCTCTATTGTGATTCTTTCAAATTTTGAAGACTTTCATGTTGTTATAGGTATCCTAACACTCCACATCCAGCAGTGGTATGCACTCTCCTCAAAGGTCCTGTTGTCCTGTGCTAGTGAGCCAATGTGTTGGCATAATTATTTTCCCTTAGTGCTTCCTGCACATTTGACTGAAGGATATTGCTGAGATCTTAGTGCACTGCTGTTTTGGATGCTCTCTAATGAGGTTTAATGAGACTAAAATTTCCAACCAAGCCTTCCCCCAATTGCTAACAGCAGTCTTCAAAGTGAGGCCAATAAACTCTTACTGAGGTATGCCAAAGGTCACTGCAAGTGAGAGCACCACTACCATTGCACTGTTGTGTGACAGCCAAGGCTTGTCCACTTACATTGTAGAAGCCACTTCACAAAAGGAAAATCATAAATGTTGGAAATTATCCAGATATTAAAAAGTCAATGAATATTAGCTTTTAGTAAAAATTTTAAAAACATACATAGACAATCTAACAGAATAGAGAACATTGAATGGCACCAGTTTTTTTTTAGTGCATTCACATGTATTATCTAATTATATTTCTAAAACAGTATGTTAGTGAGCCTCTGAAGTAGGCTATTGGATTCCCATTTACAGAAAAGGAAACTGAAGTTTAGAAAGAACTACACAACTATTCAGTGGGAAAACTAAACAGTGAAATCTTTTGACTTCAAATGTCATTCTAATATACTATAAATTCTAACTTCTCAATTCATTAGAGTCAACTTGAGTAAAATATCCTCTAATATCTCCCAATCAGGTTTAATTTATATTCCTGGTCATTTCATGGAGAGCAACTAATTTACTTTGGCTGAACAAAGAAGTAGAGCAAATAAATTCCAAAAGAAAAACCTAAGAAGGTCATAACTCTCAAGGTTTGGTTGTTTTTTATTTTTAATTGGTTTTATTTTTTAAAGATGCCAGTGAAAGGTATTATTTAAAATGGTGCTTCAATGGTAGAAATTTGCAAGGAAAATTAGGAAATGACAAAAATAATATCATAGAAAGCACATTTATCAGGATAGTAGTAAAGATCTGCAACCTAAGAAGAAATGAAACTACTTTCTTAAAAATCATCAAATTAAATGGAATCTAGAAAAATGAGATCATGTATTTTCTCACAAGAACAAATGACCTAGTAATTAATTGATATATGCCATCATTCATAAATGGTAACAACAGAAGATTTCTAAATATTGCTTATTATATTCATAAAATAAAAGCATGCAATTCTGTATAGAGCGAGAAAGAACAGAAACATAATTCTCAGGAAAATTCCAGACTGTAGAAAGGTAATTATATAACCTAAGCTAACATTTGTTACATGAATTTTCTCCACAATAGTTCTCTAACTTCTTCCCCTATGTAATTCTGTGATCCAGTCTCCCTCACCCGCCAGTCTTACTGGCCTCCTGTTTGTCCTCCAGGCCAGGTAGCTGAAGAGCACACTTCCTTACTTTCTTCCCTGGTCAACCCATCAAAGTTTCAATATCCTCTATGTTTCATATACCCTCTTCTCTACTTTGTTTCTTCTTCTTATCACTCACTAACCTTCAACTATTTATCGTGATGACTAGATGTAACTTCCACAAGGGCAGAGATTTTTGTCTGGTCTCTGCTGCACACCTAATACCCGAAAAGTAGCTTGTATGTAGGAGACACCCAATAAATATTTGCTTGAGGAATTAAATGAATCTATTATGAGATAAAATTATTAGTGGAATAAATGAAGGTGAAAAAACATGCAGAAGATACGATAAAGGTAATCTGAGAACATTACTTCTTCATTGTATCCAGTCAAGTAATATACAGCTTATGCTAAAAACAATTTTTAGATGCCAAAGAAAGGTTCTTTGCTTTGCAAAGTGAAATAGCCATTCTCTAAATGTAGACTTAGTAAAATGCTAAGTAATATCAAAAATATCTTCTATAAAATTTACTTCTTTTTTATTATGCTATCCAAAAAATAACACACATAGCAAAGGAGAGGTAATTAATCCTTTCTTTAGAAAATTATAAACCTGGCACAGTGACACATGCCTGTAATCCCAGAACTCTGGAAGCTGAGACAGGAGAATCATGAGTCCAAGGTCAGCATGTGCTAAATAGTAAAATCCAGGCACAAAACAAAATGAACAAACAAACAAAGAACAACAACAAAAGCCAGGTGTGGTAGAGCACCCGTGTAATGCCAGCACTCTGGGAGGCTGAGGCAGGAGGCTCATGAATTTGAGGGCAATCTGGCAAGCACAGTAAGACCCTGGCAAAAAAGAAGGAAAAGACAAAAGGAAAAAAGGAAGGAAGGAAGAAAAGAAGGAAGGAGGGAGAGATGCAGGGTGGGAGGGAGGGAGGAAAAAAGACATTTTGAGAGAATATAAATGCATAAAAAATAAAATTTATTTTCCCTAGAACTTAAAGATCTATGCAAAAGGAGTCATGGTTACATCATACCTCTAAAAAGACAGTACTTACATTTGACTTCAAATAATTTGAAAAGTTCAAAAAAGATTCAAAGACAGATTTCTCAGAAAATATTTTATTTACATAACTTCCATGTATGTGTATAGGTAAACTTCTCTCCATATGTAGAAATGAGAGTAGAAAAATACTTTTGTTTCTTTTGAGAAAAAGTTTTGCTATATAGAATTCAAAATCCTCCTGCCTTAGCCTCCTGAGTAGCTGGGATTACAGGTATGTACCACCACATCCAGCTAAGAACACTTCTAAAAGCTATTTCCAAATTAGTTCTCAAAGGTACTCAAATTATTTCTCCTTAAAAAATTTCTAACTTTGCTGGGCGCGGTGGTGCATGCCTGTAATCCCAGCGGCTCGAGAGGCAGAGGCAGGAGGATCACAAGTTCAAGACCAGAGGCAGTCTTAGCGAGGCCCTGTCTCAAAAAGTAAAAAACGGGCTGGGGGGTGCAGCTCAGTGGTCCAGCACTTGCAGAGCATGCAAGCGCGAGGCCCTGGGTCCAACCCTCAGTACCACAAAAAAAAAAAAACACCTAACTTTGACGGAGGAAAAAGTGAATCAAATTACATATATCATTAAAACTGATTGTGAGATAGGGCAGTGGCACATGTCTGTAATCCCAGTGACTCAGGAGGCAGAGGCAGGAGGATCACAAGTTTAAGACCAGAAGCAGTCTGTATAATTTATTGAAACTGTCTCAAAGCATAAAAAAGTAGGCTGAGAGTGCAGCTCAGTGGTACAGCACTTACAAAAAGCATGCAAGCGTAAGGCCCTGGGTTCAACCCCCAGTACCACACACACACACACACAAAAAAACCCTGATTGTGAAAAGCTACAATTTCACTCAAATGTAATTTGATCATTGCAAATATCTGTTCCTTCTGCCATTCATGAAATAATCCGAGTTTTTGCTTTTACTTGTTTTAGAACCATTTTATTTACAAAAGGTGACAATTTTTAATAAAGGAACAATTTATTCATAGGACTTACACGTCTTTGTATTCAAACTACTCTATGAGTCTAAAGGAGTCTATGACATAAAGCACAAACTTATTTGTAGAAATAATCATCTGAAATGATTTTTTAAAAAACTATATTTTAAAAAATACTATATATTTTTAAACTATATTTTTATGTCTATCTCATACAATTTTTTTAAAAAAACTATATTTTTTTAAAATATAGTTTTTTTAAAAACTATATTTTTATGTCTACCTCATATTTTTTTTTTTTTTTTTTTTGGTTGAGTCAGAGTCTTGCTGTATAGCCCAGGCTGTCCTGGAACTTGCTATGTAGACTAGACTGGCCTTGAACTTGCATCAATCCTCTTGCCTGAGCCCCTGGAGTGGTGGAATTAAAGGTGTGCATCACCATACCTGACTACATGATACAATTTTTGACACTATTGTGAAAAGCATTTTAGAGTAAACTCTAAAAGAAAGTCATACACATTCCTTTACAGTTTATGATACAGACATTTTAAATTGTATAAGATGCCTGAACAAATTTATAGTCTTTAATTCAGGCCTTTTGTGATTACAATTTATTCTATCCAGTGGAAGAATATGTTAGATATATTCAATAGGCTGTTCCTTGCAGTGTTATTTATAATAGCAAAAAATTAGAAACAAGAAACAAATTATTTAATGCAGTAGGGACATAGTTAAGTAAATAACAGACTATCAACTCAATGTGGTATCACGTAGCCAATAAAATAACTGGATTTACCAGGAGAACTGGGGAAATGTTTGACAATGTTAATTAAACAAAAGCAAAATACTAAAAACCTTTTAATAGAGTACAATTATGAAAAATATACCACATATGGAAAAAAATAAAATGAAAACTCTTTAAGTACTGGAATATGTGAATATACCCATATCCAGTTTACTATCATGCTGTTACATGTATTTCATGTATTTCACATTACATTACATGTATTTCAATAAAACAAGAAAAGAAGTAAGGAACTGCTTATTCTATGTTACAGGTTTTTTTAAATTTTTTTAAATTATCCATTCACTCATCCATGCATTCAACTACAACTTATTGAGCATCTGTAATCTGTCAGATCTTGTCTTAGATGTTGCAGATACAATGTTCAATAAGATAGACAAAGACTGCCCTCGCTGCAATATAGAAACTAAGTAAACAAGAAAATTTAAACAGCAGAAAATGCAATGAAGAAAATGAAAATAATGGGAAAGAGTAAGCAGGATGGTAAGAGAGAAAAGCTACTGCAGAAGAGTGGTCTGGGAAAGCCTCTTTATGAAAGGGATATTTGAGCTGAAATTTGCATGATGAAAAAGTTCTGGCTACACAATGATCTTGAGGAAGAGGGTCCAAACTGGCACCTTTTCATTATTCAAATTTCTGCTCAAAAATCCCAAATAACCAGACAAAGCCCCTAAGGCAGAAATGACTTAGTATGTTAAAGGCATAGAAGGAAAATGAGGTCAAAGCAGTAGGTCACTTATGCCACAGTATGGAGTCTGGATTTCATCAGTTGCAATAGGCAGCCATTGATGTGAACACGGATAAACTATTTGCATAATTTATTAGCATTTTTAATCAACAGAAGTCACATTGTATAACACAAAATATTAGATGAAACATGTCCCAAGTTAGAAAAGATGGCACTGTAGCAATGCTTGACCGTGGCCAGTAATTTACAAAGCAGATTAGAGGAAATCAAAGCCTCCACAGAAACATAAAATAAAGATCAGGAAGTTAGCAGGCTGCACTCCAAACAAGAACAAATACCAGCATGTGAGTCTTGACTGTAAAGATAATGAAAAGATTTTTATGTTACTAACAGCACAAAGAATAAATATGATTAATTGATGCAATTTAATGTACTTGTTTGCTGTGTAATAATTTTTGGTTACTCAGATATATAAACACCACAATATGCTCACATGGCTTACTTGTGATATCCCTTAATGATAAAGGGGGACAAAAAGGAAAAAGAGAAAAGAAAGAAGTTCTTAGCTGCCTCAATGGGAAAAAGCTCATTTACTCAAGTATGAGAGAACAAAGAGAAAGAAGAAAAAAGACATTATAGACAAATAAAAAAGAGAAGAAGGGAGGAGACTCAAAACAGACTTGTTTACTTTTTTCCCAAAATTGACAAAACGAAGAGGCAAGGAGAAAAAAAAAACAAAGAACATTCCTTAAAGTTCATGTCACTTGTCCTGTCTCCTTTCCCCGCCCTCCACCATTGTGTCAGAGTTGTATATTCCTTGTTCCAATCATGTGACATGGTGTAGAGTCTAGGAAGAAACATCTGTGAGAGTTGCTGTGAGGATGGAAGAATGGAGACATGGGTGGAATGGGTTTTATCAAATATAGGAGCTCTGTTTTCACACAGTCATAAACTGAAGTTACACTCTATAGTACTATGCTTCAGAAACATTGTGGGATAGAAAGGCCATTGTGGGTCACCCCAGAACCTACAAGTCCTTTAACCTTGTTTCTAAAGAAATGGATTGTTTATAATGTGCTATAACTTAATATAATACAGTAAATATAATTTTACATATAAATTAAATTTAATTTAAAAATCTATTATAGGGGATTGGTGCTGTGATGCACACTATAATCCCAGCACTTGGGAGGCTGAGCCAGGAAGATCACAAATTTGAGGACAGCCTGGGCTACTTAACCAGTTTCAGGCTGGCCTGGGCTACATAATGAGACCCTGTCTTAAAAAAAAAGAACAAAAACAAACAAAAATATCTATTTATAATTTGAGGTTTGTCTATATATTTAAGAACTATATGAAATATATATATATCTTCCCCACAAGAAGCCAGAGCGGGCTAGAAAGCCCAGAACAACAATGAGTCCAAGTAGGAAGCAGGAACATACAGATAGAAAACAGAAAAGTTTTTAGTTCAGCAGAACATAGTAAGTTAAAATGAAAAGTACTGCTCTAGGAAAGTGTTATGGTTTGGATCTGAGTGTTTTCCCAAAAGTTTATGTGCTAGAAGCTTGGTCCCCAGAGGGATGATGAAAGAGGTTTTGGAATCTTTCAGAGGTGAAGCCTCATGTTAGGTATTTAAGTCATTGGGGTGCTGCCACTAGAAATAATTATGTAGGACCTCAGTTAATTCCTGAAAGAGTGAGTTGCTATAAAGCAGGGCAACCCCACATGGTTGGCCCTTTCCTTCCCTCATACTTTCAGGAATTCCTATGTCCCTTCCCCACCCCCCCATGTTGTAATCCAAGCAAGGGAGGCCCTTACTGAAAACAAAACTAATGAAGCTCCCTCATTTTGGACTTTCAACCTCTACACTGTACACGAAATAAACTTTGTTTCTTTATAGGTAATCAGCTTTGGGTATTTTGTCATAGCAACACAAAACACACTAATATAGAAAGAAAACCAAGACTACTCTAGAAAAGAATGCAATCTACCTGTGGAGGTAAATACGAAAGACTTTAGATTAGAAATACTTCATAGTCCACTGGAAAAGAGAATTCACACTACAGAAGGTGGCAAATAATGCTAAGCTGTATTCTCTATTTACTCATGCACATGACTTGCTTTTTATAGTTCATTCTCTTCTATATCCTCATCTATGCCATTTTTGTTATCATATGTAGGAGTTGCTCAAGTGTTACAATTGTGAAGGCAAAACAAACTCGGTGGAACAGTTAATAAAAAGGCTACCTTAATGAGGCTATAGACTAAGACAGTACAAACCCCCCAAGTGTCATCCAAAATACAACCTAGAAGATATATAAGAACCTGATACATACAATATATTCAAGTAGTCTCTTTTATGTTTTAGTAATTTTTCCCTTCAAAATATTTCTGGAAAATAGCTTCCATTTTATTGCCTGGTACCTATCTCCCATTAAATCCATACCTGGACATGCACACACACACACATACACACATGCATAAATACAGAGGAGCTTCAATATTTTTCACATTTTAAATTGTAGGATCTATATTCCCAGCCCCCAATTCCCAATATGTCCACCTACACAGCAAGAAGAAAAATTAGAAATGAAAATTCATTCTTGTATTTCCTGTAGCAATAGTTTAGGAGCAATTATGTCTACAGTGCCCAGGATGATCTGGTTAACTGTCTCTGTACATGTTTTCATGCATTATTGCCAAAACAGAAACACTGATATTTAGTGTACCTAGTTAAATTATTTTTTAACCTGTAATATAGCCTCATTCAACAGCATAATTTTCACTGAAAAAACTAAAGTATGTTTAGACTTTGTATGGCTTTTTTTTTCCCAGACAGGGTCTCATTAGGTAGCTCAAGGTGGCTTCAAACTCACTATATAGTCCAGGATGGCCTCAAACTCATGATCCTCCTGCCTCAAGCTTCCAGAGCTGGGATTATGGGCATGCATCCCCATGCCCAGATTGTATGTTTTAAGTAGTAGTATCATTTGCCTTGTTAACAGTGAACATTACCACTTCCTTTATGTCTTCCTATTGAATTTTCAGAAATTATGACACTAATTTTTTAAAAGAACAAAATAAAAAATGATCATTGGTTAAGCCAGATAATTTCATCCACACTCTTTTTAGTTATACAATCTCCTAGATTCACTGAGGGGAAAAATGGCAACTGCTTTCCTCACCTGCCGTCTACTTTACCACACACAACCCCATTCTTCTCACTTTCCCGTTTTCTCTACAGAGTCCACACAGACAAGTGAACCCGTTTTCATCTCAGTTTAGAGACAGAAGCAAACAGAGACTGGATTTTGTTTTACTCCTAATGCACATTTGTTTGGGACAAAGAAGTGGCTTTTTGCCTTCTATCCAAAGGTCATCTTCTGAGGAAGGTGATATTTATCCTCTTCTTATACTGATTCTCACCATTATAGCAACTTCCAGGTAGGAGGGAAGTTATAAAAAGAAGAAATTAAATAAGGAATAAATTAAAGGAGGGGGGGAATAAGAAAGAACTGAGAAGGCCACAGTAAATGAAATTAATTTATATTAAAAATTTAAAAATACTAAAATGAAGCAGGTAAGAAAGAATACTAATATAAGTAAGCCATCTTGAAAATTAACTTAAAAATATATATATAAATGCCTAGTGTTACCTCAGTACTATGGCACTCTTTACCAGGAAGTCAAGACAAAATGTTTAAAGTTGCTTTTAGTTCTTCTACTTTAAAATGCATGTTTACTTACTAAACAGTTAATTGAGAAATAAGAAACATTCATTAAAGAATATATGGAAATACTTAAGAATAGAAACTCAAAATGATGAGTAATTTTAAAATTCATTTTTCTTATTCTCCTACTCTATTGAAATACTGCAACTTTTAAATAAATTTTTATTCATATATGCAATTTAAGGGGCTTTATTTTCCTTATTGTCTATTGCTCCTGGATGAAAAATTAGACTCAACAACCTTTTCTTCCAGGCCTACGGTACTATTCAGTAAAATTAGAAATTCTAGTACCATTAACTATAGAGAGAAATGTGAAAGAACCACCAATGCCCTCACTTGAAGAGTTAGGTATTTCTTACCATGTCTTTTCCACCTATGACCTCTTATTGACATGCTAGTTACTGCATTTCTTGATATTCTAGAGGAAGTTGGTGTGATTTCAACCTGAATACACCTTGTACCTTCCTTGCTAGATTTCATGGCACCATGAGGCAATGAAGCCTTTATTGCATTAGCAACCTAAAAAGAAAAAGCATAGTTTAAGATAGACACTAACAGATGTATTATTTCACTCTTAGATAAAATCTAAATCTTAACAGGCTTATAAAAAGAATACTCTCTCCAAGGAATTTCATAAGATGATACATAAATCCTCTAGAATAAGGAATAAGAAGCCCAGAGGGAATCTTACAGGTAAAACAATAGTATGTGATTAAGTTAAATACTTCAAAACATCAAATTAGGTTTCCTAATGTCTAATGCTAATTAAATGCATCTAAAGTATATTACGAAATTGTTATGAGTAGAAAAGACTGCCAAGTATCTAAGAAGTGACTCTAATGAAATTTTCAAATTTCATATATACTCTTTAAAAGAAAAGTTTCCTAAATAGAACATTAATCAATATTAGCAATATCTTAATGCACTATGAATGGCTTCTTTACAATTTATAGTTCTAGATTGAAAAATCATAAATTTAAGATTTTGCATAATTAAGTGGGGCACCTACCAGCAGTGGCTCTGGATATAATTCTAGCTGAGCTCTGTATATAATATCATCCAGTGCTTTTTGAGCTAGATCCCATTCACCATTATATCTATAAAATTAAATGAATCAAGTGAAGAAAATATTATTTTTAATTAATTCTAGATAAGTGAACAAAATATACTGAGGAACTATTTATCTTTACCTTGGGAAGTAATACTGTTTAACATTCTATTCCTCTAAAAAATATATTTTAAAATCTCTGAATCTCTATTATTTGAAACCATATTAATAGCAAAGAAAGTTTTATAGATGTACATTTCCTTTCTAAAGAACATGGTTATTTTTAGAACAGAAATCAAAAAAGCTAAGGCAATTTCAAATCATTTTATACTTTCAAAGCAAGTCAGAGCATAATAAATTATATACCTTAGAATAATGTTCAGAACACTTTATGGTCAAATTACTCTGTGATTTCCATGGTTTTTAATGAGAATCTACCACTACTCAGTATTTCTTTGCTTTCTTATGATCAGTTAGAAGTGCACATGATGCACTTGTAAAGATGAGAGTGATGTAAGAAAAAAATTGTGTGTGTAATACATATGCATAATTTTCAAAGATATGCCAAACTCCACAAATCAGCTAAATGATAAAAGTAAACACAGATATAATGGCTTCCTCATCTGTCAACAAAATAAAGAGGTATAAATTATATTAAGAATGCAAGTGACAGTCAAGCTTGATGGCTCCCACCTGTAATCCCAACAATTGGGGAGGTGGAGGCAGGAGGATTGCAGTTTCAAGGCCAAAAGCAGCTTGCGTAATTTAGCGAGACTCTGTCTCAAGATAAAAATATTTAAAAATGGGCTGGGGATGCCGCCCAGTGGTAGAGCACTTGCAAAGTATGTGTGAGGCCCTGGGTCCAACCTCTAAAAAAAAAAAGAAAAAAGAAAAAAAAGAATGCAAGTGACCTGTATGCCCCAGTGCAAGCCTATAATCCCAGCGACTCAGGACACCATCAGGAGGATCACAAGTTCAAGGCCAGAGGCAGCTGTACAACTTAGTGAGACTCTGTCTTAAAATAAAAATGGGGCTAGGGTTGTGGCTCACTGAAACTCTTGCCTAGCATCTGTGAGATCCTGGATTCAATCCCACACTACTGGGAAAAAAAAAAAAAGTACAAGTGAGGCCTAAAATGGAAAAAGCATTACTCTCACCCTAATACCAAGATCGGGGGCTGGGATTTAGCTCAGTGGGTAGAGCACTGCACTGAGCTCTGAGGCCCCGAGTTCAATTCCCAGCACCGCAAAAATGGGAGAAGGGCCTGGCAATCCACTCCCAAGGCATTCCCGAAGCACCCAGCCATTGAAAACCCTAGGGTCGCTATGAGTTGGATACCGACTCGACGGCACCTAACAACAACAACAACAATACCAAGATAAATCCATATATTCACTAAAGTCATAACTTTTCATTAATCCATCAAAAAGCTGAAGTCACAGGGCAACCATTTAGTCTGAATTCTAAGAAGAGTGGGCCACAATGTAAGTGGGTAAGAAGTCAACTATACTTTTTAACAATCCTAAAAGCCAAATCGCTAAAAGCTGGCTCATGGACCCACAGGAAAGTGGAGAACCTCTGGCAGTGATACAAGAGAAACTCATACACCCTTATAGGTTTCTCTACAAACTTCCTACAGGAGTTCACAAGAAAGACTTGCAAAAGACAGTCATGTTCATTTTGAGGCATAAATAATATTTACATTAGTCTCTACTGTCTTACCTCTGAACAAAATCATGAACAATCAAAATTTGTAAGGTATACAAAAAGCAAGGGAGAAAAAGCCCTGTCAATAGATAAAACAATAAAACTCAATTCAGAGATGACCCTAATGTTGAAGTTATCGGGGAAATTAAAATTACGATGATTAACACAGTAAATGCTCAGTTAGAAAAGATAGACAACATGCACAAATATATGGAGATTTCAGCAGAGGTGGGAACTATAAAAAAGAGTGAAATGAATAGGCTAAAAATAAAACACAGTAGCAGAAATGAAGAACACCTTTAGTAGCCTTCAAGTAGATATGTCAGGTCTACTAATTCAAGGAAAGAGTAAGTACATGTGAAGATAGATCAGCAAAAATTACTGAAAATGAAACAAATATAAAAGAGCAAACAGAGCATCCAAAATTTTTAGGCTTATGAGACATGCAATCTCTATCACAATGACTCAGCTCTTACTACTACAGCACAAAAGCAGCCATAAGCAACGTGTAAACAAATGAGCATGATTGTGTTTCAGTAAAACTACAAAAACAGGCAGCAGGCTAGATCTGGCCTACAAATCATAAATTCTGACTTCAGTCAAAAAGCCTATAATCTACCAAGGAAAATTAAAGTATCAAGTCAATATAATGTACAGTATAATATGTATAAAAGAGAATTACAAAGTAAAGGATAGGACTCAAAGAAAGATGCTAGTATCTAAGTCATTACACATGACTGAGCACCAATATTAGAAGTTAAGAGTAAATTAATAACAAACTATTTCTGATCAAAGAGGCTCTAAAATGCTTTTGAAGAGTCAAAACTTCTGGAAATAGAAAAAGATATTCATTGGGGAAAAGTCTATTTGGAAATTATAGCAAAAGGAGTAATGAAGAAGAGGACTATGAGTATATTTGTTATTCATTTTCATTCTGTCTTCAAATAGAAGAAAAAATGATGAAGTATTTTAGTTGGTTTCAAATTCTTCCCAACTTCAAAATATATGTGTTAAATAATAAACCTATTATCAGGATCTCAATTCCTATTCTTTAATAAAAATGTGGATTGTTTATGTATTAAGATTATAATACAGTAAAAACTATAATATTCAAGAAAACCAAGGATGTTCTTTATATATGAGATAAACTTACAATGCAAAATAAATTCCTGTTAACATCTGCACCATGAATCCTGAAGAAACTGGTATCCTGTTACTCCCCCCTTTGTATTTTCTTACATGTTGTCGAGGATATCCACAAACACAAATTCTAGAAAGAGAAAAACAAACACATTTGCAAATTTTGTAAGAATTTAGGTAATTTATTTTTTAACATTTATAAGCCAACAATAACAATAAAAAACCTAGTATCTATGAAACAAAGAATCATTCTAAATAGAGCATCTGTCCATAACATTTTCGTAAAAGAGTTAGACTGGGAAAATTTATAAAGCTAGAGGCATACCAATATATATATAGGAAGTGAAGCAGATTCACTTACTGGTTGATTTACTAATTTTGGTCAATTCAATTGTTAATAATTTTGGGCTACTGCAAAACTTACTACAGAGAACTTGTCATAAATAGATCTGCATCGTAATAAGTTTCAGATAGATTAAAATTTTTATGTTGAAAAATTTAATGTTAAGAACCATAACAAATAAAATACCAGCAAATAGTTATTTACCCTTTGTATCCTGCCTAAACATGACACCAAAGGGAGAATAATCAATAGATTTTTACTAATTTGTTCAAAGAAACTGCCATAAGCAAAATTAAAATATAAAAAACTTATGTTGTTGTTGTTGTTAGGTGCCGTTGAGTCGGTATCCAACTCATAGCGACCCTCATAGGGTTTTCAATGGGGGACTGCTTCGGGATTGCCTTGGGAGTGGATTGCCAGGCCCTTCTCCCATTTTTGCAGTGCTGGGAATTGAACTCAGGACCTTAGAGACTGCAGTGCAGCACTCTACCCTCTGAGCTAAATCCCAGCCCCAAAAAATTATAGTGAGGAACAATTAAGGAGTACAAAAGTTAAGGAGTATTTATTACAATGAAGAGGAAGCTACCTAAATGCCAAACATAAGGAGCGATTTACACGTGAGATCAAAAAATATGGTAAATTTTAAATTAAAAAAAGTTATTGCAGTAAAAGACACATTGGCATTAATCCCTCTCAAAATACTCCCTTGTCTTGAACACACTCATCCTATCATTCCTGCCTCTTTCTGAAGCAGTTCTGGAGGTGCTCTTTCATGAATGTTTTTGGTTAGACTGTCATGGCTGCCCTAGTTGGCCTACAACTTTCTATGTAGACCAGGCTGGACTTGAAATTGCAGCAATCCTCCTGCCTCTGCCTCTGAAGTGCTGGGATTACAGGCATGTGCCACCATTGTTTTTTGTTAGGTGCTGTAGAGTTGTGTCTGACTCATAGCAACCTTAGGTACAACAGAACAAACACTTTCTGACACTGTGCCATGCCCGGCACTAGTATCAGTGCTTCTCTGCTACCATATTCAGCCTTAAAAGTCTAGTTAAATGACAAAGGGGAAAACCTATATAAAATCACACATACAACATAATCTCAGTCTGTAAAAAACAAATAGGCATATATGTATGTCCCCAAAGCATAAAGTGATGGTTATCTCTGATCTGTGGAATTATAGACCTAGTTTCTTCTTTATAAGTATTTCTCAAACTTTCTATGGCAAATATGCATTTCTTTTAAGGTAAACAATAAATTTATATTTTTAATTTACTAGAAAATAGCTGCATTCTCATAGTATGTTATAGTCAATACAATAAAAACTTTACTTAATATAGCACTAACCAATAAATTACAATTATGTACCCTCTCACCTGTGATCACTACCTAGAAATATTTATTCCCTGTCTTCAATACATATAAGCCCTCTCTTAAAAAATGCCCAAGTACCATGTTGTTGTTGTTAGGTGCCATGGAGTTGGTATCCGACTCATAGCGACCCTCATAGGGTTTTCAATGGCTGACTCTTCCAGGATTGCCTTGGGAGTGGATTGCCAGGTCCTTCTCCCATTTTTGCGGTGCTGGGAATTGAACTCGGGACCTCAGAGACTGCAGCACAGTGCTCTACCAGCTGTGCTAAATCCCAGCCCCCAAGTACCATAGACTCTTTCAAAAATATCTTCCAAAGAATATCATTAATTCAAAGCAATTTTAAAAAATAAACATAAATTCATTTACAGATCTCAGAACTCTTTAGAACTAAGAATAAACCCTATGAGGGTTGCTATGAGTCTGATCCAACTCAAGGGCAACTAACAACAACAGAAAAACTGCTGGGTGTGGTGGCGCATTCCCATAACACCAGCAATTTAGAGGCTGGAGCAGGCCAGATATACCCAAACTAGAAGACTCATCTTATTCTCACTATCGAAAGAAGCAAACTTAGAGAATTTTATTTTCTTACACATTTCTTCTTTAGGATATGTTGTTGTTAGGTGCCGTCGAGTTGTGTTTGACTCATAGCAACCCTCATAGAGTTTTCAATGGCAGATTGTTTCGGGATTGCCTTGGGAGTGGGTTGCCACGTCCTTCTCCCATTTTTGCGGTGTTGGGAATTGAACTCTGGATCTCAGAGACTGCAGAGCGGCACTCTGCCAACTGAGCTAAATCCCAGCCCCTCTTTAGGATATGGGTAATAGTAAATAATAGAAAAGCAATGAGTGGAAAGATAGGATTTTTTTTTAAAAAAAGCAATCCACTTATTTATGAAGTAAATACTTATTAGAGACTGATACTGTATGAAAACTAAGGATATAGATGAAACATGTAGTTCATACAAGGATTCACCATATAATCAGAGAGAACGTGTGGTAAGAAAATATTTGCTATGAGCAAATTCTAGATATGGCAAATGGGACAGAATGGAACTGAGGTAGAAGTGGAAAGTCAGGGTGGCCTCACAGAAAAAGATTCCTTTGAACTGTGCCTTGAGGAAAAAGTGGGAGGAAAGGGGGAAGGCAAAGGAAGGATGAAACAGTCTGACACTGGGCATGCTGGAGAAATTATAGTAGGAGAAATGCTAGGACACTGGGAAATAACAGAAGCTAGCTTCTGAGAGTCAGATCATGGAGTGTCTTGTAAAAGACTAGGTTTTATCATGTAGAAAATGGGAAGAAACTAGAGGTTTTTGTTTTGGTTTAAGCAAGGAAGTAATATGATTGAATTGTTTATTTCATAATATCACTGAGAGATCGAAAGAGTGGTACTTTAGAAAAGATGATGGCCTGGCATGGTGGCACATGCCTGTAATCCCAGCTACTCAAAAGGCTGAGGCAGGAGGATTGTGAGTTCAAAGCCAGCCTGGGCTATACACCAGCAACAGCCTGGGGGAAAAAAAAAAAAACAGACAAGAAAAGAAAAGATGGTCAAAGAAAGCCATGCCAAGGAGGCAACATTTGAGTTGAGCCCCAAAATAGTCTACTCCTATCCAGCTTCGTTAATGGATAGAGAGACTTCTTTTCTCCATCCCTTTTACTACTCAAAATTTTTCTGATTTACTTTTCAATTATCTGATCTCTCTATACAAAGATATTCTTTTCTCATATACTCACCACTGAATTTAAATAAAATACAAACAAAAACAAGCAATAAAGCTATCTGCCATATGAATGCCTGACTCTTCTGTTCACTAGGGCTCTATACTAATTTCCCTTTATAAATCCCTTTATAAACCTAAAACATAAAGATCCATCCTTACCAAAGAGCAACTACGTGGCATAACCTCTACTTCTATGTTAAGTTTATTCTGTGGTCACATACAGGTATCTGCCAAATTATTAAGCCATATTAAAATAAATCCCTTTGGGAAGGTGTTTTTTGTCAATACATTTCTAGAAGTTCTAAATATCAATTTGTGAGGAAAAACTTGCTATGATTCTCATTCTCTGTTGAGGGATACTTGTTTCATTCTTAGAGTGAAAGTCAACTTTTAAAATTGTTGTAAACATATTCTGAGTTACAAGCCATATGATGATTAGAGGGCTCATTCCAGTGAGATATTTGGGGAGTTTCTTTCGTGTGTGTGTGCGTGCATGGTGTTTGGGGGTTGAACCCAGGGCCTCACACGTACTTTGCAAGTGCTCTGTCACTGGGTTATACTCACAACCCATTTTTAATTTTTTATTTTGAATCAGGGTCTTGCTAAATTAGAGGCTGTCTCTGCCTCCAACTCACAATTCTCCTTCCTTAGCCTCTTGAGTCATTATGATTGCAGATGTGAGCCATGGCACCTAGTGGGAGTTTATTTATTCATGAATATTCTAGAACCTTCTTTCAACAAGGAAAGACCTAATATCAGATATGCACTGGATCTGCATATGATAATAGCAAATTGGTGAGAAAAAGCGATGCTATGCAACCATAATCCATGCATGTGTTCATCACTGGGGTACAATAATATGATAGCTGTCATTTAATGGATGACAACAAAGTGGCTGCCACTGTGTTAAGATATATGCATATGTGTGCTTATATGTTTGATATATGTATCGGTTTTTATTAGACAGGAAAATTAATCCAAAAAAATGGCTTACTCCCACAAAGAGGTCCCTAACAGACAGAAAATAAGAAGTTTGTTCAGGTCAGGAAGAGTGACCTAGAAGTGAAGAGGGGAGCAGGTTTCACCATAGATACAGAAGAGCAAATACATTGATCAGGAATTCATAGCAGTTCATATCCAAGTTAATCAGCTAGATGACTCACTAGCTGAACAAAATCAGGGAATCCCTTAGATAATGAGAGAGAGTCAAACTCAATAGCTTAGCATGGTTTAATCTTTAATACTTATATCCCACACTAAAAGGCAAGGTAGCTGTTAAATAGCCTTGTATTAATATCAATGTCGGACTGTAAAAAAGGAAAGAAATTATTTCCTCAAACTTACAGAACTTTGGTATATACTTATTTGTAGTATTGATAAATATATACACTATAGTAGTGCCATATATAATATTTAGTACTAGTAGAGAAAAACAACTTGTTGGCTATAACTTATTCAGTCTAATTCTTACCCACTTGATCCATGCATACAACATAGGAAGAAAACACAGGCTACCAAGCTGGTCATCAGTCTGAATCAGGAAGACAAAGTCAACAGTAGTTGAACAGATTTTTGCTCAGTAGATGGATTTGTGTGTTTATGGATGGAAGGTGGGAAATGTTCAATTATTTTAATTATTACTACAATTCATTATAAATCAGATGATTGAAAAAGAATGGAACACATCTGTCACTAATTCAGATATTACTTGAAATTTTTCTGGTCATATTTATGTATCCTTCCTCCTAGAGACCTAATTATTTTGATATAATCATCAACAACCAAATTTTGCAGCACTCTAAAACAATTCTCACATGGCCAAAGGACTAAATTAGCCATAAAACAATATGTGATCACTTTCATATTCAGAAAAAGCTATACAAATACTAAGATCATCAAGAAGCTTTAGCTGTCATAATCATTTATAACTTAACACCACACTTGCATAATCAACTTTCTTGCAATACATATGAACTAGGATTAATGAGTAAATATAAGTACTATCTAATTCCTTCTGATTCATCTTTAAAATGTCTGAAACCTCCTAATAAGGGGTTGGGGATTTAGGTCAGTGGTAAAGTATCAGTCTAGCATGCTCAGATCCTGGGTTCAATCCCTTGCACTGAAAAAAAAAAACAAAAAAACACACCAATATTTGGTAAAGGAGTAAGGAAGCCAAGAGTTAAGAGTAACTAATAACTGGATTGTACCGTTGATAAATGAAATGGAATATCTAAAATAAAAATTAAAAACCTAGGCAACTAAAAAGGACAGAAGTAACAATTTGATGGAGTTCCTCTCATATAATGTTTTGTGGCATAAAGAAAGTTGCATTAATTAAAAAGCTAAGTCTTTTGAATTACTTAGTTATCTTCCCCATCTGCATTTTCTTATAGCCAAAAAACATTTATACAGAAACAATTTCTCCTGTGGCATAAATCAATCTAATGCATTTCTACTAAAATCTTCCTTTGTCAAAATCCTAATGTTTAAATAATCTATGTTTCTCTCTGTTTTTAAAACTGGTTTTCACTTGCATTCTCTGTTGAAAGATTTCTCATGTCCCTCATCAGGCAAAATTGGCAGTAGAAATTTTCTACCCATAAGGCAAAAGTAATTATATGAGAAGGCTATGCATTAAGAGTTACACAGGAGAACAAGCAATGACATATGTTCTTTCCTAACTTTTCTATCAGTAGTTTCAGAGAAGCATTAACAATTTTCACTGGCCCATAGTGAAATGGGAAACAAGGAAAGCTAAGTTTATCCCATTTTTAACATTGTATGACCCTGTTTCAAGATAAAAAATAAAACAGGACTTGGGGTACAAGCTCAGTGGTAGAGCACTTACAAAATATGTGCATAAGGCCTTGGGTTCAGCCTCCCAGTACTACTACTACTACTACTACTACTACTACTACTACTACTACTGCTACTACTACTACTACTACTATTACTACTACTACTACTACTACTACTACTACTAATAATAATAATAATAATAATAGATATTTACAATATAATGGCTCAACAGAATAAAAAGTTGGTTAACCAATGTAGATAACCCACCTGTTCCACCTTTTTAGAAATTTTTTAGACTTATGAAGTTTAAGTCTGGGCATATCTGCTTTTAGAATATTTAAAGCAAGAAATATATGAGAAAGACTCAATAAGTGGGAAAGATGGGACACTGGTATATCTTTCAAGTTAGCAAATGTGTGTTATAATTTAGGAATCATCTGAAAGATTCCAATCTCTATCTACTTAAATAAGTCCCTGGTCTTGCTAACTCCTGTCTTCAGCTGGTCCTGTATCAACTCCTATCTTATTCAGTACCACATTCTTTTTTGTTGTTTTGTTCTAATTGAGTTGATTTTTTAAAGTATTTCTCAATGCACCCTCCCTCAGGTAAAGTTTCACTTTCTAACAGTTTCCAAATATAAACTATTCTATAACTTCCTTAGTTCTATAATTCTTCTTAATTATTTGATTTTTCAAAGGCAATAATCTCAGCTTTTTTGTTTTTGTTTTAAAAGGTAGTATTCCATCACAGAAAAGTAGAGAAACACAGAAAAAGATAAAGAAAAATAATTAAATCACAATTCCACTAATTAGAGATAACCATTGTTAATATTCTGGTCATATTAACAAATGCAAGAGTTGTAACACACTATGTGGTTACCATCCTACCATATATGCTATTACATATTTTTGTTTGTTGTTGTTGTTAGGTGCCATTGAGTCAGGGTCAGACTCATAGTGACCCTCATAGGGTTTTCAATGGCTGATTGTTTTGGGATTGCTTCAGGAGTGGATTGCCAGGTCCTTCTTCCATTTTTGCGGTACTGGGGATCGAACCCAGGTCCTCAGAGAGTGCAGCGCAGTGCTCTACCAACTGAGCTAACCCCCAGTCCCATTACATATTTAAGTACTATTAAATACTTTTTTGTTGTTGTTACTATAATTGTTACTGTTTCACAATGGACATTAAATCCAGGGCCTTGCACAAGTCAGGCAAGCATTCTACCACTAAGCTATAAATCTACTGAAAAAAAGCCCTTGGTCTTTTTAGGCAGGGTCTTACTATGTAGCTCATGAACTCATAATCTTCTTGCCTCCACCTCCTGAGTGCTAGGATTACATGTGTGTACTTCCCACATCCTGTTAAGTACTCTTTTAAATAAGGATTTTTAAATGTTGCATAATATACCCAAGGATATTATAATTTATTTAACCAACTTTTTATCTCAGTTTTTAAAACAAGAAGTTAAAAATGTATTCTGACATATTTCTTGATATTGTATTAGAGACCAGTAAAAATTAATAAATAAAAGCAAATGAGAAACCCAACTACATTCCAAAAATTAAAAAAGTCATAACCATTCCATCCTTTTAGATATGTAGTATAATCCTCTTCTGACTAAATATTCCATTTAAATGTTACTCAACTTCACATT